>KK113856.1:391505-417708 GCA_000611955.2 Stegodyphus mimosarum
ACTTCAAAAGAAAAAAAAAAAAACTTGTAAAACAAAGGATATTTTTAGAAATCTTTGACATAAATTTTATTCCTAACCCAAGATATGCGATCCCCAGATATGAGATTTTTCTCCAGACATGAGATCTAAATGTAAATTTTTTTTCATACATTGAACTGATTAAAAATCAAGTCACCTAAATTCTTCTTTGATGATATTAAATACATAAAATATTTTATAATATGACAAATGTTATATGTCAGAAATACAATCAAAATTATTACCAGCAAATCATGCAATTATTTGCAAGTTAATAACATAAATCAGAGATGTATAATCAAAGCAGGCAATGCAAGCACAACTTTCCTCAATCAAAGAGAAAAAAATTTTTTAAATTTGTTAACACAAGAGTCAGTATAACATTTAGTATAAAATAATATGCAATTTACCTATGTTTTTGATTATTAGAATTCTAACACTGTAGAACTGCAAGGGATGTGGCATGTCAGGAGGTTTCTAATCATGACAAATAAATGCAGTTAAAAGTAAACAAAAAGGTATTTACATATTAAACTACCTTGACATTGGGGATTTTTTACAGAAGAAAAAGGTGATTCGATGAATTTTTGGATTGCAACTTACAATGGATATGGTCACCTAGAGAACTGTTATGCAAATTACTAATAAGGTGGTTGTGATAATATGCAAAGACCATAAACATTCTGCTTTTGGAATAGAAATGATAAGAACAGCTCAATATATTTATGTTTCTTATTTTCAAATCCTTTTCATCCATGAGTTTACATAAAATGAATTTCACATTAACTGAAATCAATAAGTACTTGTAATCATTTAAATATATGAACTATTTAATATATAGAAATATTTAATTTCTAGTAATTTTATAAAAAATGTGAAAAAATTCAGAAATTTGGAAAAATACGTGCATTTGTGTTAATTAGATACCCTGAAATACAGTTGTTAATAATGAAACATTAAAAATCAGTTTTACTTATAAAGTAACTAATAAATAAACATACTTGCTTTGACTTTTAAGTTTTAAACCTAACAGTTAAAAAGATCTTAAATTGTTTACCATTTAAAATCCTTATATGATTAACATTTGATAGGTATCAATTTTCATCACTTTAATTCAAAGGTAAAAATGATCAAAAGTTGCAAAAGCATTCTAAAAATTATTATTATTTATGTATGTTTAAAGTCTCAAAATATTCAGAAAAGTTACCACAACTTCTAATCACTTAAAACATTTCTGAGAATTCCGCATATATAGTTAAATTATTATCGTCATATAGTAGCTTATGTCAGACATGAAGTAGAAATATTTTATTGTTCACATGTGACAAGAAGTTTTAGTCATATTCTAATTTTATACTGACTTTCTGAGCCACCTGAAATATTACACAAGAAGCAACATTTTAAATCATCAAGTAAAATGCTATTGTACATGTGGAAAACCTTTCTTCAACCTGATTCTACAATATTTTTATAAGAAAAGTTATGAGTTACATCTGGTGGTATCTAATGTGATATGTTTAGATCATTTATTACTTTATTCTTTTTGAATATTTATGTAGATTTGTTACCAGTGGTAGTATTATGTACTTCTTTTGCTAATTATGTTTCTAGAACATTTAAACGTTATTCAATAAATTATAAATATTAACTACAAATATATGGCAAAAATAAATTTTACCACATATTTGTAGTTTAGTTTTAAAGAGCTATTATTTTATTTTTAATAAACTATATGCTATTGTTATATCTTTTAAAACATCTAGAATGAATTGATGACAATGGTAAGTTTAATGGTCTCTATTATAACAATCCTGATTGTTTCTGTGTGTTTTCTTTGCATGTGTTTCCTATATTTTAAGTGTTAGCTTCTCATGTTCAAATCTTCATTATAATGACATCCCACCTAACTTTTAAATTTATAATTTAATATAAATATGTTAAATATTTTCAGTTCATCATCGACTGAACTACATGCCACTGTGTTCTCCCCCCCCAGCCCCCTGAAAAAAAGGAATTCCACCACACACTAGGCTTTTTCAGAAAAGTCACGAGAAGAAACTTTAAAATGAACTTACATAACCTTGTTACAGATAAACATTACCTAATAAAGAGCAACATCCATGATGGAGACTGGTTTTATGGAACAAAAATTCCTTTTCAGATTTCATTACCTTTTATCTATTGTTGGTCAGAATAAATGACATCAGACAAATGAAGTGACTCTTTGATTCATGTCATTTTGTGAGAAACAATTAAATATGTGTATTATTACAAACATTGGTTGGAATAAGTTTATATGGATGGTTTACTCAAAACATCTGGTCAAATGCACTACAGGTCAATTTGAAGAACTCTGTAAAACTTCTATATTTAACAAGTATCTTTGTATATAATAAAAACAATGCTGGAAGGCTTTTACCCAAAACAGTGGATATCCAGTGGCATATGCTACAAAACAGGAGAGAGTTTTCTTGTTGAAGTTCTTAACAGAGATGCTAACATAATTTTGCAAAATATATCACTTTGAGTACTATCCTTTTGAATTTACACACCAGGTGTATCAGAGCTGAGAATATTGTTTTGAAGCTCTTATTGTGGTGACTGAAAAATTACAGCCCCATAAAAAATTTCTTGTTCTTAAGTTGGTACTCTTATGGTGAAATTTTTAGTAAACTAGTTGCTCCAAACTTTCATAAGCACCAACTTCATAAATCACATAATGAATATAGTTTTTGGCCTCAAACATAGGTAGAAATATGGAAAAATTTTATTTCATTTATAAAGATTGTGAGTTAAAAATCAGATATAGCATACTCTGATTTACTGTCAAGAATTTATTGCATTATTACCTTTTATTCAGCTATTTTAAAAACTGGAAAAAAAATCATACAATCATTTTTGGTCTTTCCTTATTATTATAGCCCCTATTTCTCTAACAGCAGCAAAAGCTCTTTTGTTAATAAACAATGCTGCATGTTAACCCATCTCAGCTCTTTATAAGTCATTACCATATAGCTGACAGTCACAACTATGCTCACTTATAGTTCAACTTTCATCAGAATTCTAAGTACTGGTATAATTCATTATCAAGATGGCTCTTTCCACTCTTTAAATAATGAGCCCATACTAAAAGGAATCTATAAAATCAAAAATTAGACATCATTATATGATTTTTTACATTAAAAGAAAATAATATACTATGAAATACTATTAGTATACTATGGAAAAAAATCATAATAAAGACATAAAACATTCTAAATTTTAAAGCTATAAATGGAATAAATTTGAAAGATGAAAAGATTAACATATGAACCAAATAATTAGGATTTGCATACATTAAAATTAATGCATTGCAAAATTAAAAAACAAGGTTTAGTGTGGAAAAGGGTGGCTTGGATTGACACCAAATATCGCCACTAGTACTCTGATTTTCTGGTAATCCAATTTTTTTTTTTTTTAATGTGTCAATGTATTTCTTAAGTTTTATCTGATTGGATCTTCTTACTTTAGTGGTCATTTTTGGATGTGTGTCAAGTACTAGAAATCCCGTATTTTGAATTATTGGAATTTGCTGTTAATTGATGCTTAATTGCCATTTTCGTTAGCTGGCTGCTGAAACATTCTTGTTGTCTCATCACTTCCACAAAGAAGTATGTCTCATAAGATAATAAATACACCTTTTTTTTTTCTTCGTACGCCGTTGTGGAGGATCTCATGAAATAGTCATGATATCTTGGAAGATCTTGCCTGAAACTGCTATTATCTCCAAATGTTAGAAAGCCTATTATCACTTCAGTAATCAAGTCTTCAAACATCTCTCCGTGAACAGTGAATCACTCTCTGACGTATAAAGACCCTGAAACTGACACTTGTACCAACATTACTGACGGCAAGTGGAGCCAGATCCAGCAGGAGGTTAAATTTCTGAATCTCACTTGGCGGAGTTTTTGTGTTGTTGGGCCTACTAGAATTAGGAGGAAGAGGATCCATCTTGGGACTATACAAACTGTATGTGCTGCAGTCATCCGACACTAACAATAAGACACAGCCAAAAACAAATAAGGTGAGTATTTTTGACGTTTTTGTAACATAAGCTTTTGGTTTGTTTTGGGTTACAGCCATCTACAAAACATTGTTTCTTGGCGTCAAAAAATTCGCCAAAATTCCAAGCGCAACAATTTTAGACTTCTACCAAAAACAATATCATCAAAATATAATAATGAAAAAGAAAAGTTTTTGTGTGTTTCAAAAAATTAATCTTTAGTTTATACACACATAAATATATATATATATATATATATATATATATAATATAGTAAACACAGACATACACATAAACACAGATAATATAATGAATTTGAGTTCGCACACAAACATTTTTGTAAATAAATATATAAGTGTACCTGTTTAAATTACACTAACGGGATTAACATTCAGCCCGTAGTCCCATCATCAGCCCCATACTATAATAGCTACAAACACAGATATGCATCATTTTCAAATTTAATACAAATATTTTACATAGCATTAGAGAAAATACAAATATAAATGCTCATAAACGCAGACTTGTAAACATGCATGAAATGTTGATTTAATGGAAGGCGTAAGTATCAAAATTGCAGATTAATTAAAAATTATGCTTCATATAAATACATACATATAAATCTTAGAAAATTGAAACATTTAAAACTGCATATAAATCATGACATAAATAAATGTTTCGTGGTGCAATGTAATAATGAAGTCTTTCTGCCCGATAGATGATAATTTAATAGAGGTGAAGAAATAAAATAAGGATGTGCAGCGTGAAATTTGATCTTTATTCGACTTCAAGGTTGATACACTAATACTACGGTGCTATACCAGAGCACCCTTGAATAAAGCTCTTATATACCAGGTAGAATCATCCGCCATTAGGAAGCCCAAGTAGGAGTATTAATGGCAGCCGCATAGTTAGCGGTGCACCAATTTCGTGTGCTTTTTTGTCTAAAATGGGCGGATACGCAGAGTTCAAATTATTCATGGAAAGGTCATATGTTAGAACATGAAGAAACATGAAGAAAAAGACATGAAGAAAAAGACAAACATGAAGAAACATGAAGAAAAAGACAAATTTGGGTAAATAATTCTCGAATAAATAATTGGGAACCTGGTTCAGATGCTCAACTTTTCCTAGTTAGCATAATATTATGTACTCTTTCATTTAGAGTTTATATCTTCTCAAATGTTGGTAATGTGCAAGTAAAGTGAAATCCTTGTGTACAATAACCTAAGTATCTGCTAATTTCGGTCATAATAGATATAATTAAATTGGTCTAGGGTTAATGTATCCGTCACCAAACATCGCCAAAGCTAATGTTCTGAATGTGGGCAAAATATTTCGTTTCTGATTTAATACGTAGATTTTGTTTTCCTCTGCTTATTGTGGAAATTATAGTAATGTAATATGAAAATCATTAGAATATTGAAATTTATTTAAAAAAGGATAATAATTTGAGAATAATAATTTGACTGTTGAAACGCAAGTTAAAATCTCAATGTTTGCCAAATATATGTGTAACATAATGGGTTTGAATATCATTGACATTACTTCTAATTTTTTTGCTTATTTTATAATCACTATTGTTGAAAAGTTAGATGAGTTGTTTATGCATGGTTCCAACTACCGTTTCTTGGTTAAAATATTTTCCAGAATATTGACATTGAGGTCTGAAGTCAATAGAATAAATTGAATACTGTGGGACAAAATACACTGCCCTCCAAAAGTTAAAGAACAGCATGTTTTTTTGTGTTTAAGTTTAGAATGAAGCAACACGTTGACAAGAAATTTACAGGACATGTTCACTAAACAATTCTTTAATGAATGCGGAATAGAATGTTTCTAAAGTTCAACACAAACATGAATTACAAGAAAAAATTGCACTCTTGGCAGAGAAATCCAATCTTGGGAAAACAGTATATCACAGTTTTTTGAGGAAACACGGGGCGATAATGTTACAAAAATGGGTTCTAATAAAGATTCTGTCCATCCCTAGCTGTAATATATTGCCGACAGTGACGTTCCATGCTGTCAATTAAGTTGTCGGTCAGTGAAATGGGAAGAAATGACCAGACACGGAGTAATTCTTTTCAAGCTCATATATCGACCTTGGAGGAGGATTTAAAGCAGAAACCTGTCTCCCAAGGTAGTCCCAAAGACGCTCTATCCGATTTAGGTCTTGGGATTGAGCTAGCCGTAACGTCCGCTCCCTACCGTGACCCTCAAGATATTCTTCAGCAACCCGAGCTCGGTGCGGTCGCGCATTGTCGTCCATCAAAGGAAATCTAGGGCCAATAGCAGAGCCATATGGGCGGACATATTGATCAAAGATCTCATCTCGGTATTTCACACCGGTCAGTTTCCTCCATGGAACACATGCAGGTCAGTGTGACCACCGAAAGAGATCCCAGCCCAAACCATTATTCCACCACCTCTGTAAACTGTGCCTTTCCACGATGTGGGATTGGTTGTATCTAGTGCCTTGTTCCCTCCAGAGTAGCTGACGACCTGAATCATTCTCCCATGTGAACCTGGACTAGTAATTGAAGAGAACAGACGCCATTGTTGACTGGTCCAGGAGACGTGTTCTCTTGCCCAACATAAACCGACACCTCTGCATCCTCCGGTCAATGGGACACAAAGAATTGGTTGTCTTGTAACAGACCTATCTTGTGCAGGCGTCTGTGCACTGTAGTAGCTAAAATTCTTGTTCCTGTTGCCACTAAATGATCTGCCATGAATTGAGGCACAGTAATGTTACTCTTCCTTCCGGCCGAAAGAGCTAAATAACAGTCTCCGGCAGGTGTTGTAACTCTAGGGTTGCCTGGAACACGTCTTTTAGACACAGAATCTTCGGATTCAAACTGATTTCATAGTCGGTGGACCACACTACGAGAGACATTGAGAGCCTAGCAGCATCACCTTGTGACATTCCCATTTCCATCCATCCGATCGTTCGCCACCTCAAGAATCGGGCAAACGACTTGTCCTGGATATTATTCACGAAACTGTAACAACAACTGACGATCAACACTCGTGAACAATTTTTCTCCAACTCCTATATAAGTATTCATTTCTATTAAATGAAAGTGGTAGCTATTGCTTTTGCAAGTATTTTCTTAAACTTTGTTACTTTGTTTTTTGTTATGCATATGAATTGCGAATTTAAGCGTTACTGACATTCTTGTAATGGTGAGCTTTGAAAAACATGCTGTTCCTTAAATTTTGGAGGGCAGTATATATAATTTATATATTATATATAATTTACTTTCAATAATTGCAAGGATTGTGCAAGTACTATATATTTGTAATCACAGTATTATTCAGTTTGGCAATAGACTAAAAATTTACAAATGAATGCAGAACATTCAGATAAGCACATTAAATTTGTGAAAACTCTGCATGTGTATTTTTAGTAAAAAGCAAATTTAGTATATTATCGCATAAAAAAAGGTGCAGTGAAATACTGCAAAAGCCTGCTGCTACATCGAATGCATCATCAAACTACTGCTGAATTAAAAAAAATGGCATACTTTATCATATTATTAATAAACATTTGGCGAATATCCCTTTTGCTTTTTAGCATTTTCCCAATTAGTATCAATACTGAAAAATAGAGGGTGCCACAACTCCATTTGGGCAGATATTCAATTTTCATTTTGGGGCGGATATTTAATTCTTCTGTATTAAAATGGTTAATTATTTACCTCATTAAACAAACAAACATTTACAGATTCACCATGGCCCAATTCATTCATCAAAATGTTATCTCTACAGCACAAAATGTGCATATACGTCGATTATTTTCAAATACTTCGCAAAACTAAAGATTTCGGTAACGTCATTGCATCTTTCTCCAAGTAGGAAACTTGGCAAAACTTTTCACGCCTGTGTGTCGTCTGCAGAGCTGAACAGGATTTGGGTGTAGATACCCCTTGCCTCGAGCAATTTAGGGCATAACACTGAATGCTTTCAATAGCCTTCAATAGCCATCTGTAGAGTCTGGAAACTTTAACTTGTCAGTGGATTCAAAGAGAAATTTTTAAAGTGCAATGTTTGGCTCTCCGCTAAATATAATTCAAATGCTAAATTATATAACTAATACTACTAATAAATATTCAGCTAAGGGTTATGCGAGAACGTGGAAAGATGGTTCGATATTTTTTCAGAGAGCGTTAGAAATATCTTTAAAACTACCTCAGTTACCAATTTTGAACCACTCTACGTACAATCTTGAATGCTGAACTGATATTTATTTTGGGGGAATTTACATAATTTAATCATAGAAACAGAATGCGTTCAAATCATAATTATATTTTATGAATAATCTCATTATGTATTAGATCAGTACTTCATTGAATACGTTGAAATGAAACATAACTAAAACGGATTTAAAATAGTCTTCAAATATTAAGGTTAATGGGTTATTTTATATAAAAATTCGTTAAAGTAAATTCTGTCTCTTCAGTTATTCGTACAATATGACACTTCTAGTTGAATATTTCAATATTATTTCGTGCATCACATAGTACGAGTATAAGTTATTTCATTGAAGGAAGGCTAGCATAATTGAAAATTAAGGAACATCTCGAGAGATAAATAGTAAAATTCGGCGAATATTTCACAGCCGAGGATTTTCACTTACAATTCCTTTCAAAGAACCTGTTACATAACGACGCATTAAGTTATATTTACACTGCTCGACATTGAAAATGCAACACCAAGAAGGAGTGGTCAGAAATTTATGTAAATTTTAGAGTAGACGTACGTCACTGAGTTATGCGAATGACGTGAAATGCGTAGCTCTCCCACGCCCGTGAGGTAAGATATAAGGGAAAGAACGTGGAAAATGGGCAGTATTCGTGTCGTTATTTCTGCCAGACGTATTATCGAAGAAAGTTGTTTTTTGTCCCGGAGGATACGTGTAATAGAAAAGAATACCAGGCCGCCGTGAACGAAGGCACTTCCAGCAGATAGAAAATTTTACGAGGGGTATAGTGATCGGACCGAGAAGGGTAGGTTGGTCTTTACGTCAAATCGCAGCTGATACCCACATGGATGCGAGCATGGTGCATCGGCTATGGCGAACATAATGTGGGAAGGAGGAGGGGTGCAGGTGCAGCCAGAGTGACGTCAGCTTGCGTGCACCGATGCATCCGCCGACAAGCTGTGGCGGTCCCGCAAGTCATTTTTACCCCAATTTTGCAGAATGTGCAAGATACCCTGGATGTTCCTGTGTCAACGAGAACCATTTCCCGTCGATTGGTTGAACGTGGCTTGCACTCGCGGCGTCTGTTAAGAAGACTGCCATTGACCCCACAGCATAGATGCCAACGTTTAGAATGGTGCCGGACTGGAGCGATGTGGATGACAAAATGGCGAAACGTCGAGTTCTCAGAATTTCTGTTTATCCAATGACAGTCGCCACATATGTGTGTGGTGTCAAAGGAGAAACAGATCTAAAATCCAGCAGTAACTGTGGAACGCCCCACCGCGCAACAACGTGGCATAATGGTTTGGGGCGCTAATGCCTATGATTCCAGGTCACCTCTAGTTCGTATTCAGAGCACTATGATGGCCAAACGATACTCGGATAATATTCTGCGGCCGGTGGCAATCCCCTACCTTCAGGGGCTACCTAATGCAATTTTTCAGCAGATAACGCCCGAAATACAGTGCTTGCATCTGTCAACATGCTATGCAAGGTATACAGATGCTACCCTGGCCACCATACTCTCCTGACCTGTCACCAATCGAACATGTGTCGGATGTGATTGGACGCCGTTTGCAGACTCTGCCCCTCATTCAGAAGATGAACTGTGTCAAATGGTTGAAAGTGAATGGAGAGCCGTCCCTCAGGACACCACCGCACTCTTATTGACTCTATGCCTAGACGTGTTTCTTCGTGCATCGCTGTCCTCGGTGGTCCTACATCCTACTGAGCCAGTGGGGAGACGGCGCTAAACCAATTAACCAAATGGTAAAGGTGTGGTGCCTGTCTTCCCCGTTCCTAAATCCTAAATCCTACTGAGCCGACTCCGTTCTTTCTCTGTATTCTGACTATCATTTTGAAATAAAGATCACTTATTGCTGTTTGCTGTCTCTGTCTTTTTTCCGAATTTCATCACTTTCTGACCAGTCCTTCTTAATGTTGCATTTTCAATGTCTAGCAGTGTATTTTGAAACAGCGAAGCCTTGCCAGTGTTAAATTAGCCGCTACCGGATATCAAGATCTTGATTTAAGCTGATATTACAATTTAATACGTTGTACGCCGCAGAGACATCTTTTATTTGGTATTTGTTATTATCATTGGTTCATTACTTATTTAATTACGGCAAAGTACACAAGGCCTACCTGCGTAAATGGAGGGACGCGTTCGTTGAGGTCTTTCTAAGTGAAACTGCCTTGTACCGTGCTGTGCATGGGGAAAATCATGAAATTATCCATGCAACCAAGCCATTCTCTGCTACTCGAACCTTGATCGAATTACCAGTGTTTAGTGATACCCTCGAAACCCTTGATAGAGTACTTGCTACTTTTATTTTATGTTCCAAACAACAAAATGTTTTAAATAAACTGCATATTATCATTTTATTTTTGTATAACTGAAAAATAATCACTTTGGGTTTACATGTTGGGTTAACTAAAAAAATGAAAAAAAGGAAATTCTGTTTCTCTTTTTTAAAATTTCATTTAGCAACATGTTTAAATGATGACTAAATGTAATGCAAAATTATGAATGGAAAATCTTTGTTATTCAATACATATACTTGAGTAATAGTCTCCTATTTTTGAAAGACATTCAAGACATGAAAAAAGCATTATCAAAGTTATTAATCGGTATATCAATGTACTTTGCATAACCTTCTGGATTACCTCGCAGTATGAATATCTCAGGTAGTTGTGAATTAAGATCAATTCGTTGTTTTAACTATTTTAAAAAGATGAAGCAATATTATACAGAGTAAGACAATCAGAATTGCGATCTGATGACAGTGAGGTTAATGCTTAAATGTAAGATGGATAGTTATTTTTTTATAGTATTAGAGAACTATTAAACTCGGTAAAATAGCTAAAACAGGTATTGAATGCTCTGTCAACCTATATTTACTAGAAAATTTGCATTTGATAATGAATGTATCCTAAAACGTGTTTTAAGTCAAAAGTTTGAAACTTGATTACTAGATGTAAATATAAAATTATGGATGTTAAAATATTTGTAATTAGGCACATAGGTCAGATTAAGTTTTTATTAATTGCATAAGGCATGCAAGGTCAATTTTTTTTAAAAACACTTTTAAAGTTATTTGCTTACACAAGTTGGTTTAAAGTTTAATTTGGTTTTGTTAACGTACCCCTCTTTCTGGTAAGCTAGAATCCATATTTTCTGACTCTGGTGGTCGTGTTTGGTGTTGTGGAAAACATAAAAATTTTTCTATGTGATTATTATATTTCAATTGAAGAAATTTTCTTCGGTCTTTTATTAATTTGGTATTTAAAAACAAATCCTTAATTCTTTTCTAAAAAACTTTTACGTTGCATTTGGGAATCAAGATTTACGACTTTGTTTTGACGTTTGCTTGCTCTGCCAGACAGTGGTCTGAAAAATATTTTTCGTCAAATGCGAAAGCTGCACCCTGCTGAATTATCTTGTTTTGTATGGGACCCTGAACGAGGCTAGCTTCTGCTTGTCAGGTTGATGACCCTGGACGGTCGCTTGTCATAATGTGGAATCAGCGATTATTCGCCAACTTCTGCCTAACCAACGCCCCTTGCTTTCACCTTCCAGTTTTTGATTCCACTCTTAGGGTTGCCATGCACTGGGCTGGTTTTGGACCGTCTCGGATCGCCAAACGAGAGGCTGGCAAGGAGAAGAAAAAGGGACTGCAGCGATCTACGGGGAGAAGGGAAATTTTTCTGAAGGTTGTCGACAGACCAGAAAGCAGTTGCTCCGTCCCGAGTACTCTGTCTACGGAACAGTGGAAAGATGGCTGAAGAATTTGTCGAGAGAAATTCAGAATTCATTTTAAATCAGTTTTATAATTATTTGGAGGGGGGAAGAGTCCTTTATTCTGTCCTTACGTACGGATGTCACTCAAAAACATCGTTAAAATGCATTCGATAGCGGTCAAAATGGATATTTTCGTTGAAATATGGTACCCAAAATTTTTCGTGATTACAATACTTCCTTTTTACTTCGTACAAGGAAGTAAAAAAGAATCCTTTTTTTGTTGCCCTTCAGAAATACTCATAAAAAGTTAAGTACATTGAAATCAGCACCAATATTTAACATATTTCACTATTAAAATAAAATTTGCTCTAATTTGAAATTCTTCCTTTCGAAATGCCGTATCCTTTTCAACCATCACTTTTGTTAGTGTTAAAAAAGATTCCATTCTAATAATTTCATTGGCGCAGAATATTTTGTGTGGTACTTCCGAACGATTATAAAAGAATGAGATATTTGTATAAGGAGATATCATACTTTATTCTCTTTTGCTGCTAGTTTTCAGGTTAAGTTATACAGATATAGAAAAGCACTCAAGGGCTATCTGCCTAGTAGAAAAGATGTCTTTGTGGAGGACTTTCTAAGGCTAAGTGGTTCGTATACACCTAACATAAGGGGAAACCCTGAAGACCAACCATGCAGCTAACCCGTTCGCCTGGGAGCGAACTCCCAGTTTCAGCGGTCTTGATCTCTCGGCTACTCATAGAGCAGTCAGTTTTCAGATTTTTATTTATTTTTTTTAGTGCAATATTTTTATTTATCGTTAAATAATTATATTTTAAGGTGCATACCAGGAAAAAATTTGAAAACTTGCGTCCCACAGTTCTACAGGTTTTTTGCTATCACCTGAAAGATTTATTTTAAGCTTCATTTTATTTAACCTGCATAAATCATTTTCAATTAAAACATAATGGCCTCGATAAACTTTTGAAAGCATTAAAAAAAATCGTTCGCTATTTTTTTGAGGAAATATATTTAAAGTTTTCTCAGTGATGGGAATAATCACACCCTACTTAACGATTAGAATACTGAACTATTATTTTTTGAGTTAATTCAGTGAACTTTATCATGAAGATAGGATGCAATCAAACTGAGGGGGGGGCTTCATAACGGTGCCGCAGCAGGAGGTAACGTGCACAAAATGAAAATCAGTTTCTCCCTTCAAACTGATTGTCGGCCTCCTTATGACAGTTCGATTTTCATTCCAGTTACTGATTCAATTATTAAACAAGGTATTATATAAATCTTCGGAATCTTTATAAAAAATGAGGACTTTGGATAAGTGTCTGTACTTTTAGGTAAATCGTTGAATTGTTATAAAGCTGCCGCACTTTCATGTAAAACTCTAGATTGCATCAGAACTTTTCAGGTTCTGCTTCTAGAAAGAGTATTTCTAGGAAGAGTATTTTCCGGTATTTTAATAAATTAAACTTTATTTTTACAGAAATAAGTTTTCACGGGGAAAATTTTAATAGCAATAATACGGGAAATAAAGCAAATAAATAAATAAACTTTAAAATATTTTTTATAAGCTGCTGCAAACTAGTAACGTTACAAAAATCGTAATTTTCAGCGTCTTTCGATACTTCAAGTCTATTAAATTATTCTATATAAAATATTGGACAAAGGAAATCTGAGGTAGCTTATGCTACTAAAAGACTATTCTGCATTGGCTATATGCAAAATAAAAAATTCTCAATTCATTTTTTTTAAAGATTATTTATATTTTGTTTCACGAGTTAAATAGTCGCTCAGATTAATAAAAACTAGCTTTCAAATTGCATTCAAGATTCAACGAAAACAATTATTAAAATATATATTCTCTAGATTATCCGGTTTGCGGATTATCCATGCGTACCCACGCACGCACACTCAACGCTATGCGCGAGAGTATGTAAAAAACAAGCATGCTCAAAGCCGGTTATGGAAAAATATTGTTTCATATACAGAAATCGGAGATTTATCTAATTGTGAAGAAGTTTGGGCAATAACTAAAGTTGTTTTCCTAAAAAACTGGAAATGTAAAAATTCTAGACACTTGGGGAAATTTCATGACAATTTTGCAAATGAGTTTTCTCATTTATACTTCCAAAAAGTATCATATACAAAACATTATACTACACATTTTTTTAATCTTTTTTTTTATTCATAAAACCATTCCAATTTTGCTAATGTTTCCAGCTTCGATACAAGAGATCCTGGTTGTATTTTTACACGTTATATGCTATAACTGTAGATATTTTTTCTTGGGAGGCGACCACGAAAACCTCCCACACAGACAGTTCATTCCCCGGGATATGAAATGGTGTTGATCTAGCTGTTTTCGGCAATATTATCGTGGTCCGCTGAGGGATCTTAACAATAGTTTTAATACTGGTAAAAATTTGAAGCTAATGCATAATTTGCAACACTGCCACTTATGTTCTTTAAGGTGCATAAGTTGATGTACATTGCATATCAATGGATAATTGGTCAGCAAGTTCCCTAGCATATTATAGCACGTGGCTTAGCAACGTTTCTTAGTTGAATTTTAATTTTCCTATTCGAGTAAAAATAGTAAGACCTAATTTCAAGTGCTAATAAAGAGCTGAAATGCAGAAATCAGAACTTAAATTTACAACGTATTCATTCACATGTCTTATCATTTACACATACACATTTTTTATTCAGACAATTTGTTTCCATTTTCTTTGCATTTTTCTTATACAGTTAATTGAGGCTTTTAATTATATGCGAAAATTTCATCTTCATTTCTTTAATTCCTGTGATGTCAGACACAGTAGCGTAACCAGAGGGTACTGGTCCGCCACGGACGACATAATTTGGAGGCGCCAACTTCATGTGAAATAATATTTGATGGAGGTTAGTCCTGTGGATCGTCCAGAAAAATAAAGAACAATACGGTTCTGAATTACCGTATGGAATTAATTTAAGAAGAAAAACAGATTTTTCTGTAGATCAGGTATACAAAGAAATCAACAGCTAAATACTCTTATACTATTTTTATTAAACTTGAAAATTTCGAATATCAACGAAATTGTTATCTCGGTACATTAAACCTTCGGGGTAGTAAGCAATTCGTTCTTTCCAAATATGCGCGATATCTGTCAGACGTAAATTTGTAATACAAGCTGCTTTCGTTTGCGCCCACTACAATGTATAACAGGAATATAAGCTGAACCAACACCGTCTCGAAAGACCGAAGAAATATCTAGAAGGTGTTGGCTGAGCTCGTTGAGGACCATCCAAAGGTTAAATAAGGAAGAATTTCTAAGTTAGAGAGAAGTGTTTCAAAGTTTTATTTCCGTTATTATTGCTAAAGAAAACGAAGCAGCAATGTGGAAGGTGAGTCCTATTGACGTATTGCTATTTGTTCTAAAATATAGTTTTTCATATAATGTAATACTGCTGAGAATTTTTTTCACAATTACTGTGTTTCTAGTTGTGATAAGAGATATTTAAATAAAAATCATTTTAGAGCTACAAATGATTAATGTTGCATTTAAGAATTAGTTCTGTACTATCGGCATAGTACTTTGTAATAGGTGGCTTTGTAAACGTATGTAATAATAATAATCCAATTTTAAAATAACAGAATTAATTTTTTTCAGAAGAAAAGATAGCTTTTTAATTTATGTCGTTTTTACATTCGCTGCCATTTGCTTATACCAAGAGGAGAGACAAATTCAAAGACTGCCTAGGCTTAGAATCTAAATCGTAAAATGCGGCAGGTATTCGCAGCCAAGGATTTTCACTTAAAACTTTCAAAGAACCTGCTACATAACTACGCATTAAGTTACATTTACTTTCAAACAGTCAAGCTTTGCCATTGTTGCCAGAAACGTTACAAGAGATCAATATCTTGATTTAAGTTGATAGTATAAATTAATACGTTATACGCCCCACAATTTTTTAAATTTTGGTATCTGTTATCAGGGTTGCTTTGGTTTATTTATTTAATTGCAGCAAAGCATACGAGGGCCATCTGCGTAAATGGAGCAATGCCTTCGTTGAGGACTTTCTAAGTGGAACTGGTTTATACCATGTTATACATGGAGAAAATCACGAAATCACTCATGCAGCCAGCCCATTCGTTGCTATTCGAACCCCGTTCGAACTACCAGTGTTCGGTGATTGCAGATGACCCGCCGACACCACTCGGCCGTCGGTGAGTTGATCTGCTATCATGTAACGTCGTTTGTATTCAAAAACGGATTCTTCAAGATGTCGGCAAATATTAAAAGCATTTAAACATGGGAAACCATCGCCAAACTTCAGTAGGAATCAGAAAAATTCGCGCTTTTTTTAATGTTGTAAAATTACAAGAAATTCCTAACCGATTTGTACAATGGGTTCAAAATGGACTCTTTTCGTGAAGTCTCTAACTACGTATATATCTCGCATAGTTGAAAAACAATTAGTTATCCCCAGAACAGTGAAATTTTGTGTGTGGGACTACTATAACATCTATTTGTGCACCTCTCTTTTTTTGTTGAAATTGGTAATACCATAAGTGTGTGTGTATACATATCCAACCATCTTACCCGGTCTCCATTTTCGCAATCGTTGGTCGTTGTTATATCCTTCAAATTACAGAAGTGTTTTAAATGACAAAAATATTCATGTTTCTGAAACGTAAAAATTTGAATTTTTGACAAATAACGAAATCTAACTTTTAATGAGATCTCCTGGTTTCCGATCTCCTGATTCTCCGGGATATTCAATTTCAAAATTTGCAATTCATGATGTCATTTTCAACTTACCTTGAGCGACTGGTTGATTAAGTTAGGATAATTAAAGAAAATAATTTTAAGTAAAATGCAGCAAAAATATGTATAATTTAATAGATGCACAAGGAAGTCATGTGGTGTCCACATCAGATTTTTTCATATTGATTTCAGTCCAAGTCAGATTTGATTTTCCGTCTCTCAGCGAAGTTAAAATGCGGAGCATATATGGTGGCGTAATAACAAAAAGCTAACAGGAGCAGTCAAGTTTTGGGAATAATTTTTTAAACTTCATTAATGTTATTCAGATAAAACCCTGGTATTTTTAATTGGAACTGTTTCTTTCTGTAGTTTTTAAAGATTGCTTTGGATTGGACTATTTTGGTTACGGTAAAGCATATGAAGGCTCTTTGCCTAAAGAAAGGAATGCCTTCCAGAGAGGCTTTTTAAATGGAATTGGCTCATATCCACGTTACGCAGGGGGAAAATCACGGAAACTCTCATTCAGAAACTTCTTTGAGGATTTGAACAGTGGTCGATATAGAAATTTTCAGCTATTTGTCGTTTGGCCGCTAATAGATCTTAAAAATTGTTTTAATTCTTAACCAATGCCAGGCCATTGATTATCAGGTCATTAGGCGACGACCTCTCTAATACTTTTTAACAATGCAATAAAAAATTGTTTAATGCAGAACACTCTCCCAGATGAGTAACAATCATGCCTTGTCTGTAATAAGTGGTTTTGCAAAGAAATATAATAATATAATTTTAAAATCATGGAATTAAAATTTTTCTTTAGAAGTAAACGTAGATTTTTAATTTATTATCCTCCAGGTCACTTTTACATTCTTTAAAGGTATTCGCTTACACCAAGAGGAGAGACAAAGTCAAAGACTGCAAAGGCGGACAAATTCAGGGTAGTCCCCAAGCGACAAATATTCTAGTTTTGCAACTGGTGAGATAGGACATTATATATATATATATATATATATATTGTTGCGTGCGTTCGGGTTCGTAATGGATTGAATGTAAAAGTCCTTAAAAAGTTAATAAAATTTATTCTTTTCACAAGAAATCAAACGAAATACTGAAATATTCCCTCAGAAATATTCGTACAATATCACAATATATCAAACGTTAAACAGAACTCAATTCAAAACAGAGAAATTAATTCGATCTCTCAGCGAATTCGCTATAATCAAATATTAGCATTAACTAAACAATATAGTCCTCTTAAAACAACAACTGAGCTGAGGTGTTTTAATTCGGCTTTTATAAGCTTTTTAATTATTCACGAGAACATTCTGGTAAAATCTATAAATATCTCGATTTTTCCGGATGGCAACAACAACTACGAGATATTTATTTATTAAATATTAAATGCACGCGCTCTTGTATTTTTACTTTTCCGACGTAGCTTTCTCTTCAAATTCGTCTGCGTTGCATGGGAAAATAAACAATTTTAATTACAATTCTAAATAAATAGCTAAATAAATACAAAACATGTAACACTGTCCCCTTCCCAAGGACTGCACGTTCTTTCATTAAATCAAATACCAAATAGAAATCAAATACTATCAAATATTAAATGCAAATCAAATACCATCAAATACTAAATACAAATCAAGTACTGTCAAATACTAACAAATGCTCAATACAAAAAGGACAAATCAAATGCTATCAAATGCTCAATACAAAAAGGACCATGGTCTTATACTATTTACAATTATATACACTACGTATTATAGCCATAGCAAGAAGCTAACCTGTCGTAATGAACGACTTTAGGCTTAGAGTTCGATGACTTATGGATCCGAACCACGACGTCGTTCAGCCAGTTTAGGACCGTGTACGGACCATCCCAAGGTGACTGTAGTTTCGGACAGAGTCCTTTTCGTCGAGTCGGATTCCACAATCACGCTGTGTCTCCTTCGTTGAATCGATGTCCAGTAGCTCTGGTGTCGTATCGGGTCTTCATCTTATCCGTCGCCAAGTTGACTCGATCTCATGCAAATTTGTGCATCACTTCAAGCCGGACCTGGATATCTTTAAAATATTCCTCAGGCGATGAAGGCGCATTCCTGGGGCGACCAAACAAGAGATCACATGGCAGACGACCGAAGAGCATCTGAAATGGGGAATAGCCGGTAGTCTCCTGGACAGCACTGTGGTAAGCCAGTAAAAACAGTGGTAATTCTTGTTCCAGTCCTGTTGGTTTCTGGAAACTACTAACGATAGCTTAATTAGGATGGTTCGGTTGAACCTCTCTACCAAGCCGTCGGGGACGTAAAGGCGTCGTTTGGGTTTTGTCTATGCCGAGTAGCTTTCACAGTTCTTTGATTACTGCTGAGGTAAAATTCTGCTCCTGATCTCAATGTAACTGAAGAGGCACTCCGAACCTGGAAATCCAGTGCTGTATCATCATGTCTGCCACTGTGACAGCCTCTTGATCAGGAATAGGATACGTTTCAGGATACTTAATCAAGTAATCAATGACAACGAGGATTATTTGTTGCCATCAGCAGTTCATGGCAGAGGTCCTACGATATCAAAGGCGATACGTTAAAAAGGTGCTCCTACATTATAACGATTCAGCTTCCCTCGGATGCGTTTCTTCGGTGCTTTCCGACCTGCACAATCATCGCAAGATCGGCACCCTTTTTGTACATCATCCTTCACATTATTCCAGTAGAACCGCTTACGAACTTTCTGCAAGGTCTTCATTATTCAGAAATGAACTCCCGCAGGGCTGCTATATAGTTCTTTAAGGACATCCGGAGTCCGGGATCTTCGAAGTATCAGTTGCAATCGGAAAGCCTTTCCATCGTCGACTCGAATTTGCGGTACAAGACGCCGTTTTGAATATGGCGTAACTCCCAAAGTGGCCAATATTGTTTTCTCGTTGGACTATAGCTCGAAATGTCCTGCCAGTTTGGTTTTCTGTTTGAATTCTTCATTAAAACAATTATGGGTTTCATGTCACGGTCTTCCAGCTGGTCATTCCTGACTTCTTTGTTACTCCATGGTCTTGATCAGCCGTTGTTGACGCAATTTGACGTGCCACTGAATTAAGCAACTAGTATTTAGCTTTGACCCTGGAACAATATCGGTAGTTTTCTGAGCAAGGTCTACTAGACAGGGCGTCGGGGATTTAGTGTGATGATCCCTTCCGATGACGGATAGCGACGTCATATTCCAGGAGTCTCTGTATCCACCTGGTAATTTGACCTTCAGGATTCTTGAAATTTAAGAACCAGGTCAATGATGCGTGCTCCTTGCGGAGCAGGAATCTTTTGCCCTATAGATAATGATGGAAATGTTCTACGGCTTTAACTATGGCGAGCAATTCTTTCCTGGTGATACAGTAATTCCTCTCCGATTTTGATAGGCACTTGCGCCAGTAGGCTATAACACGTTTTTGGCCGTTAATTTCTTGGGACAAAAACAGCACCGATACTCTCATTGCTCGCATCCGTATCGAGAATAAATCGTTTGTCGAGATGAGGAATCCTTCAAGTTGTTAAATGAATCCTTACATTCCTTTGTCCACAAAAACCTTTGTTTGCTTCCTGTCAGTTTGTGAAGTGGTTTTGCGAAGGAAGAAAAATCCTTCACAAATCTTCTATAGTAGGTGCACAGCCCGGGAAACTTCTTAACTGATGAACATTTTCGGGGCGTGTCCAATCTTTAACTGCTGAAACTTTTTCTGGATCTGTTGACACACCTTCGGCAGGGATGGCATGTCCGAAGTAACTCACCTCCTGTCTGAATAATTTGCATTTAGTGGGACTCAACTTTAGATTGTCTTCTTTCAGTTTCTGAAGCACCTTTGTAAGATTTTCTAGATGTTCTTTGAAACTCTTTTCGACGATGATGATGTCGTCGAGGTATATCAGACAGGCTTCGTAGGAAAGACCTTTCAAAACAGTTTCCATGAGGCGTTTGAATGTTGCTGGCGCATTACATAGTCCAAACGGCATCACCTTGAACTGCTTGTCCGGTAGTAAATGCCGTCTTCTCTCGGTCATCAGGTTGTATTTCTACCTGCCAATACACACTCTTTAATTCAAATGTCAAAAACCACTTGCTTCCTGAAAGAGTGCCCAGAATATCGTCAATTCTAGGAAGAGAGTAGCTGTCTTTCTTCGTAACCTCATTCAAACGGCGATAGTCAACGCCAAATCTAGCCGAATCATCTTTCTTTCTGAGCAGGATGATGGGAGATGCCCATGGACTTGCTGAAGGCTCGATGACATCGTTTCTTGCATGTCCTTTAAAAGTTATCAGGACTGAGAATTCTGTGCATAGTTTTAGAAAACATGGTGAAGTACTTACAAGGGTTCTTCTTCTCAAGTCCTGAACTGGAACAGGGAGCGGAAAATACGCTATGTTCTGGTGTAGATACTGTATTGGCGAATAACTGCACTTGAAAGGGATTTGAAATCCTCTTTTATTAAATCACTATTATTTACACACTTCCCAACTCGGGAGGGATACAGAAAGTAAAAGACCACACTTGGGTCGAACTTAACAATCAAATAATATTAACACTAAACCTAAAATAGAAATGTAATTCAACTTTGCTTCGCAGAGCAAATCGCGGAGTTTGGCCTCTAACTAACTGGTGCGTAGCAAGAAGTACTAATACTAGCGCACTTCAATTTATTTCAATATGCAGTAGTAAGCACTATGGCTTCTAATTTTAGCTGCTAGCTGGTCAGGCGAACGTCGAGCAGACTGACCGTGATCTGAGACTAAAGCTCTCTCACACTGAGAAGTTTCTACCTCTGGTTTAAATAGTACTTGGCTGCACTTCAAAAATTTGCATAAACTGAAAACGCGCGCTTCTTCTGACGGGAAGTTGAAACAGAGAGGAGATAGAAAGATTTAAATTAAAATAAAACTTGGTTAGTTTAACTAAAACCTTACAAAGTGTTCGTACCTCTTCCTGTTTAGCAATCGGTAGACATCTTGGATATTGCTTGTATGGTGGATGATCACCGGTATCAATTCTATGTTGCGTCAAACTGGTTCGACCCAAGTCAGAAGACGAGCGGGAGAACGCATCTTAAAGATCTTGAATGACACGTTCGGCAGCATTCGTCTCTTCATCTTTTAATTGCATATTCTGCAGTAATTCCGATGTAATGCTCTCTGAAGACACGGATTCTGGGATGTTCCTATTTTTTCCAACGTTGGTTGCTGCAACCACTGCACCTTTCTTAATAACTCTCGCCTTGTCATATAATGTTTCATTAAAAACTAATTAGTAAAGTTAAATATTTCTCTCGCACCAATGCTTCAAGGAACGAAATATGAATTTAATGAATACATTATTATAATCTCATTCATATAAAGCAAATTAAATTTTAACTATGCAAATTGCATTTCAAACAAATAGATCCCAAACCTACATAGATAAATCTGTATATAATATAAAATTAACCCAAACCTATATAAATGACGAAACACGAATTGGTTAATTGAAGAGTTAGTTTTGCGGGGCAGTTTCCCCTTGAAATGTTCTGTCTCCTGCTTGCTCGACAATTATTCACTTTATACAAATTAAAATTTTTTGGAAAAAATTTAAGTTTTTAAGATAAAATCTTATGATTGTATTATTTTGTCTTATATGTATATGCCTGAACTTTATTTACTTATGTTTTCAGAATTTAATGATATTGCAAATTAGTTCGCAGCAATAATTAATCAATTTATTTTGTTTGCAATTGAATTTGCATTATATATATATATATAAATATATATAGATAGATATATATATATATGAATTTAACGAATATTCTCCATTTGTTAAAATTAAATATAATTGCAAAAATAAAATTAATTATTGCTGCGAACCAATATATGTATGTGTGATTATCATTTAAAGTTATGTGATTTATCATTTAAATTGAAAAAATTTACAGAATAGAATATTCCCTTGCTCAAGTAATCTTCAAAATTTTCAAAAGGTTTTGTTTTCTATGAAGACGAATGTCTAAAAGAAATGATATTTAAAACAATTTTTAGGTATATTTTCGGAAAAACCAGTCATTTTCAAAGGTGGTCGTCTTAAAGGTATCTCACAAATGTTTGACTATAATACGAGTGAGCTATATATTTATTTTATTGCTCCTACTACTTTTAATGTGGTGAAACTTGATGCTAATGTCTGATGCTGAACAGGGAAATCAAAATCCTAAATAAGACAAAAAAAATATCACCAACAAGGACAAAAAATGATACTTTTGGTTATTAATATTTGTCATCCTAGAGTTTATAATCTTATCAAAAAGCGAATCAGCGTTTTTAAATATTGCAAATGAAATTTACTAAATCGACAAAAGGCAATGAACAAATAGAAAGTTAAATTTTAAGGTAATTCGATTTTATTCGGTTAAGGGTCACAAAAATTAAGATTTAAGTTTATTGTATTATTGATATTAAAATTAAGCATTATTTCTTTTCTATTTATAGAACTTCTTCTTAAAATACTTTCTCAAATATGACATGATGTTTTAGCTTCTGAGGCACCTTTTAAATAGAAAAATCTAAGTGAATTTATAATTAGTGCTCTATTCTGTTCATTTCAAATTAGAGCACCTTTTATTTTAATGGTGAAATACTACGTTAAATATTGATACTAATTTCCATGTACTTACTGTAACGGAAGAGCATCAGTGATGGATGAATAATCAGCCCAGCGGTCTTTTAAATTATTTATTTTAATACTTAATAAAGATTGCTTGAGTAATAAAAGCAAAGCATTATTCGATACAGCCATACATTCAAAAACTGCCGCTTGCAGCGGCTCTGAACAGTCGCGTGACGCGACTTTCTTACCGCTCCATCTAAACAAAAAGTCTCTAAGCAAAGTCTTCTTTCTTCCTTTTACATTAAATTCGAAAGGAAACTGCACAGAAGGGCTTACGACTTCCTTTTGTGGAAAAATTAATTTCCGGTCAGTTAGCGGACACTGGGTAATAGTTCGGAATGAAACCACACAAGGGATGACCTTTACACACTTCCCCAGTTAATTTACCTGAAGATTACTTCTGTGAAAACAGTTCCCCCCGGGGGTTGACTCAGGAGAATTCCTGGGAAGTACTGGCTAGGATCTGTA
The DNA here is from genome assembly GCA_000611955.2 of Stegodyphus mimosarum. Lineage (NCBI taxonomy): Eukaryota > Metazoa > Arthropoda > Arachnida > Araneae > Eresidae > Stegodyphus > Stegodyphus mimosarum. Next base: position 415,422 of record KK113856.1, read on the forward strand.
CTTAGGCAGTCTCAACCACGGGGAAAAATTAATTGTCTTCACAGGACTAGAACCCGAGTTTATTCTCAGGTTGGTTCAGGCTTAGCAGGGACCGTACTGGTACTGTCGTGTCTGTTCCTCTTGCTGTGGTGGAGCTAGATTGGAGATCACCGACCTAGTCGTCGGGGATTTGGTCCTCGCAGTTTCTGTGACGGGGACTGACGAAGAGAGGTACGGCACCAATCAGTCGAACGGAGCCAAAGGAGTGGTGCCCTGCGGCAAAGTTGTCTTAGCGTTTTTCTTCTTGTACTTAGCGATTTTTAAAGTCCTGCCAATCGACGTATAAAGCCGGGCAGGGACTGTGGGGTCTGCGTCGCCGATGAAGGGGTCTCTGGAGCGTGGACATTCTCACCCCGATAAGGCAGACTCCAGGACGGGGGTCCATCTTTAACGTTCTGTTGAAAACAGAAAGCCTTCTAATGTAAAATGGACGATCCTCATTTGAGGATCGTTACAACCCCTTCCCTCCCCGGCGGAGGGTTGCAGAATTCCAATATCTCTTAAGCAAATATCACTGCTAGGTACACATAAAGTCAACACTAAACAACGAATTAAACACAAAAAAATTATACTGCTCTGGGTTAAGTACCAAGGATAAAACAATAGGAACTTATATTGAGGCCAGTGTAAATAAAACATAAATAAATACTAAGAACTAAATCACACACATACAAAACAGAATTTTACCGTTTTCTGAAAACATGTAATATACAATTACATTCTTAAATCTCATATTGATTATACATCTATCCAGGCTGAAAAGGACAGCCTTTCGGACATATGATTACAGTTTCTGGTAAAAAAAACTTGACCCAAAACTTGATCCAGAACTACTGCACTTAACCTTCAAATAAATATACATATTTGATCTGGCGTTAACATAACATTAAGAGGAACCACTTCATTAGAAGTTTGATTTACATCATTTACGAAGTAATTACAACCATTCCCTTTAGGCATCTCAGTATAAGGCTTTAACATAAAGAAGTGACAAATAAGGGATCTTCCTGTTTTCCCTGATAAATTTACAATATATTTTGTTTTTGACAAACCACTTCTGAAATTTTTAGACTCTGTCAAATCTACCGAGAATTTGTCTGATTGGTACGAAGCCGAATTTGGCATAATTAAAGTTCCTAGCTTTTGCCGAATTTTAGAAACTTCCATTCTGGTGGAAAGCTTTTAATAACGCATCCACCTCGGTAACAGAAGTGACATCTAATGAGACTCCGAATATGTGGAGAATAAACAAGGTGCGGTTAATATATTTTCCTTTTCCCTAAGTGTGGCGGGTAAAAGTCCGCGTGCAATTAGGTTTTTCTCTTGAACTGCTTCGGGAATGACCCGAGGTTCCTGACCATTCTCCAAGTCTTTAACTAGCACTTCGTTTTCTGTTAGATAATTCCATTCTAAGGAAACGTTTTGGAGAGTCTAAATCTGCAAAAATAAATGGGTGATTTTTTCCCATCATTACTTTCTCTTTGTAAGTGAGAAATTCTAGTCGTATCTAATGAATGAAAAGTCGGTTCATTCACATCTGTATTTACCTGTACCATCTGTATTTATGTGTATACCATCTGTATTTTAGGAATTTTACCTCTGCCCCCCGTTCTTTTGTTCGCGACGAAAGGTTTCTTTCTTCTATACCGAGGAGCGAAACGCCCTCTATGGTCATCGGCTTTTCCTTAGGAAACTAGCTTCTCTTTTCGGCAGCAGGATTCCCGGAAAAGGTCTGATCGCATCCTTAACGGAGGGCGTCCTTAACGTAGGGTGAAATTTCCCCGTTAGCTATGCGCCTGTCATTCCTTTCATTGTATTTTTGGCCGTTTTCAATTTTCGGACTAACAGTTTCTCGGTTTCTTTGATGTCGACTATTGTACATCGGTTCTTGACAAAAGACTCCTTCATTTTGATTTTCTGCTAATTTCTCTACCGTCCGGTTTTCGAGCAAATAGTGTTGGACTTTTAAAGCTTTCCTATCGACTGCGGCTTGTAACTTTAATCTCTTTAATTCAAAATCTCTTTCTCCTCTCCTAATCCTATCCTGCCTCTTTTCTTTTTCTTCTCTCTCACTCGTTGTAATGATATTTTCCAACAGATTTCTCACAAGTTCCTCCTCATAGGCTTCATTTCTCATAATCAGCTGTATTAGAGGCAATATTCTAATCTCAGGTCCGACCTCTTCCCTTGTAAGGTTTTAGTTAAACTAACAAAGTTTTATTTTAATTTAAATCTTTCTATCCCTTCT
>KK113857.1:0-25271 GCA_000611955.2 Stegodyphus mimosarum
AGTGCTTTTTAATATACCAATAAAAGAAGAAAGTGTTTTCTAAGTCCTAGATTAGGTTACTTTAGGTTAACTGATAAAAGCGAAGCAGACCAAAGTTATCAGCCTAAGAAAAGGGTTTAGAGGAGGACTTTCTGAAAACTGGCTGAAATTGACCTTATACTTGAGAAAAATCAGAAAAACATCCATGTAGCCAGCCTGCTGATAAAGATTTGATTGGAAATGGACTGGATTATTTGAATCATAGCTAAGCGAGGGCTGTTTGTATAAGTGAAGGGATGCAACCGTGGGGAACATTTTAATGGAAATTAGCTCATACTCATATTTCCCACAGAGAAAACCATAAAAATTTCCAGGAAACCATCCCATTCGTCGGGACACATACCCGGATGGAATTACAAGTGTTCAACGATTTTACCATTCCGCCGCTGTTCCGTCCCGCCGGGATTTGAGGCGAGTTCAAGCTACCCGTGTGCAGCGTTTCTTATCCTCTCTGCCTTTGTGGCCTGAATATTTAAATAAATAAAACCTTAAGTAACCCTCCTTCGAATATCTTATACAACAGAGAAACAACCTTTTTACAGTGCGCGTGCGTGTGCGTGCGTGCGTGTGTGCGTGTGCGCGTGTGTGCGTGTGCGTGTGTGTGTGTGTGTGTGGTGTGCGTGCGTGCGTGCGTGCGTGCGTGTAGACCCAGGGCCACGAAATTTGGTACATAGGTGTATCTACACAGGAGCCAGTGCACCTCGATCGCGTCATTTCGAGACATAATGGGCTACAGGAAAGCGAGATTTCACTCTATACATTTCATTTTTACATCGTCGTTAAGCGTACACTCTTAGCTATTTTACGAACTTAAAATAAATTTCGTATTTCAATAAATCGATTAAATACAAATTTATTTAGGAAGGTGAGCTTAACACCTTTTCAGCGGAATTTTTTTTTAAAAAACTTATTTTAAAAAATGTGCTGTTTATTTTGCTTTGATTTTTGGACACGTTGAACTTTAATCCTTTCGACTCCTTTTAAAAAAAGAATTTTGGAAAAATAACAATATTTTGTATTTTTTTTTAAATTTTTTCAATGAAGCTTCCGAATACACTTCTCACATCTCAGATATTTTAAAATGTAGTTTTGGCAACAATTTTCCTTTCTTATTGTTGTTGATAGATTTTTGATGAAATTGCATCATTTTGAACAGTTTCATTCTTTTAAAAATTTCGGTTTGGCAACAATTTTTCATCGTATTTCTTATGTTACTGTTTTTAAGAGACTGAAAAGTTAAACAAATTAAAAAGTTGTTTCAACGGTAAATTGCTTTTTGCAACGGTAAATTGCTTAATTACTCTATTAGGGTAATTAACATTTGTATCAAGGGATATTGCCTATTTCATTGTAATATTTTATATTATGTTTTAATTATATATAATTTTAATTATAAAAAGGTTTTGCATGATATTTTTGAATCTGTTTAAGTTTTTAATCTGTTTATACCATTTGAGTTCTTAAGATTTTGCAAAGGGAAGTTGGTTAATTTATTTATTAGGATAAGTAATATTTGTATTAAGAGATACTGCATATTTCATTGTCATTTTATGTATATAATACATTTTTATTGATTTTTTTTACTAAAGTTGTTCTGCAGAGTAAAATTCTGCGCGAAATGTTTTGTTTTTTTAGTTTCTTTCATGTTATTTTTTGCTTATTTCACTGTGTGTAAGATATTGAAAAGTTTTGCATGATTTTTTTGCATGAGCCAGTGCACCTAAGCGAGTTTTTCGAAATTCGAATTAGATTTTTTTTTATTATTATTTTATGTTTTTTGACGAAATCGCGTCATTTTAATACATAATGGGCTATAGCAAGGCGAGATTTCACTCTATTGAACAGTTTAAGAAATTGAAAGATTGTTTCTTTTTGCAAATGTAAATTGTTTAATTAATTTATATATCTATATTTAAAAGCACGAGTCTTTCTGTGTATGTAGGTGTCTTTCGTTCGTACTGCGCGTAAGCTAATAGACTGAGGCCTATGAAATCTGGCACACAAAATGCATCTAGACAAGAGACAGTGCACATCGATTTTTCAAAATTCGAATGAGTTTTTTTTTTAATGAAATAGTATCAAATTGAAGATTTTCTCTCATTATATGAACAACAATGGCACGCAGCCATTGTTGCTGATATCAGCACTATTGCCACCCGGAAAAATGAGGGCGATAATTCTGTGCAGTTTTTAAATTTAATGTTTCTCTTGGATACTGGACGTTTGTCTAGAGAAGGCAGCAGAAAGTTGGTTAATTTATTTATTAAGATAATTAATATTTGTATTAAGGGATATTGCTTATTTCTTTGTATGCTTTTTATACGTAATGCATTTTTAACTGAATATTTTTTTCCTTTGTTGTTTGTTTCTTTTTCGATAAAATTGTTCTGCAGATTAAAATTCTGTGCAGTTTTCAAATTTAGTGTTTGGTGTTCTCTTTAGGTATTTTTCCAGTACACTTAAAAGCCAGACGAAGGCTGGCCGCGCAGCGGCTAGTAGATAATAAAACAAATTCCAAATTTGGGCTTCCAGATGCTTCCAGAATTCAAGATTCGGGTGGCAACGTACGTTATTCAAAACTGGATGGCTTTAGGTACCGTTGTTTTATCACATTTGGAGAAATATACATACATTTATGCAGATTCTTTATTACTTAATTTTTTTAAATATTATACAGCATTGCAAGATTTGGTGGCAACAGTTTGAAAAGGGACTCAAATTTTTAATGTTTCCAACGCAAAATCGCAAAACGAAAACAATAGTCCTTCAGGGACAAACCCCCTTTGGACTAATAACGAAAAATATTAAATGAAAGTAAATTTTTATTCGATTCCTCTTTTCTTTTCTATTTACATTAACTATCTCCATTATTTCTTTTGCAATATTTAAAACTTTAATGCTATTAAAATTCAAAGTCTTAAAATTAACTGTCACTCCCTGTATATGCCTTTTTAATATACAAACTTCAAGGAAAGGAATACTGACGTTTATTTTACTTCACATATAGATGCACACGTAAGACGTAATGAACTTACGCAAAAACAAACCTATTCTAAAAAAATGAATTTTATCTGCAATCGAAGTTAACTGAGGAAGATATGATGTGAAACTCGAACAGCAACAGAGAGGGGAGAGGGAACGTCTTACCCTAATTAAAAAGTTCGATACAAAATTAATGGCACAGAGTGTTTCAAGGTTGAAGGAGGACAGACCTCTTCAGACAAGTTTAGGCAATTATTTTCTTAAGAAAAACGTTTCAGAAATTGGTGTTGTTGGCCTATCTAAGGTGACAACTCCTTTCACTTCTCATATATTCTCCTCATCACAAATGTACTTTTTACTTGTCGGTGAGTCCTTCAAAGGGCTAGTCAAACGTTGACTCACCCCCATCCATGTAAAGTTCTACTAACATCATCCTCACCTCATCCACACATGCCTTAAAGACGACAATCCAACTTGTTCTTTATTTATTTGTAGTATACTGTGTTTAAAATGTTTTATTTATTTGTTTTAGTATTTTCAGTTATCTATTTGATAGTGTTTATATCTCTTATCTCACGACATCATTAAGAGACATGCGTAGCGAAACTAGTAACGTGAACAAATCCATGGTATGAACGCTCGTTCGTAATGTGGAAAGTGTCTCTTTTGCATTTGTAATCGCCCCGTAAACGAAATATGTTAAGGCAGCGCGAAATTCTCCAGCATCCTGTTAATAATTGATTGAAGACTGTATCTGAATTCACTTTGTTTAACTTTTTAAATTCTAAATAATCTTTTTTCTTTTTCCTGAACATTTCCACAAAGAGACTTCCAATCTTAATACCTATTTTCTTTTATGATGTCGATTGCTTTTTTCCTCGAACTTGGATTATCAACAATCTACACTGGTGAAATAAATTAAGAGAATTTGCATATTTTATCGAATTGCATGAAAAGAACTGAACTGAAGGAAAAACCACTGCTTCTAGATAAAAATACAAATTTTGTGAATCAAATATGTAAGCGTTACATGTGTGTGTAAGCGGAGTCAGTAGAAAAACGGGCTTTATAAGCGCGTGGAAGGTAAGACGATTTGCGTTCGCTACCACATCTGGGCGAATTTCTTGGTGTTATCTTGCAGCAATCGGTTAAATTCATATCCGAAGAGTAAAGTAACCACCAACGTTTAGATGATGGAATGAAGTGGTGAATTGTGGGGAGGCTAGAGGCACGCCAATCGCAAGTCCAGATATGCAGAGAGTTTAATTTAACGCCCAGCGTCGTGTGTAACCTATGGAAACAGTTCCAGGATACTGGATCCATCGAGAGAAAACCTGGGCAAGGTCGTCCAAGAGCCACGACGGCCAGAGAAGATCGCTATTTGTCCATTTTAGAGAGGCGTAACAGAGCGGCTACAGCTTCTCAGATCTCTCGAGACCTCTTTGCGGCCACAGGAACTCGTGTAACAAGAGTTACAGTTTCCAAAAGACTGAATGAGAGAGGGTTGTTTGCCAGAAGACCTGCTGTTTGCGTCCCACTCATTCTGCGGACAGGAGAGTCCGATTAGCATGGTGCAGGTAGCATAGTGATTGGAGTACGGAGCAATGGGCGACCGTTCTGTTCAGCGATGAGTCCCGTTTTAGCTTAAACACCGATTCTCGTCGTACTTTCGTATGGAGAGAGCCAGGGACCCGCTACCTACCCTCCAATGTCCACGAAATCAGCGATTATGGTGGTGGTGGTGTAATGGTCTGGGCAGGCATCATGTTGGATGGCCGCACACCTCTCCGCGTCTTTGACAGAGGCTCTGTGATTGGTGTGAGGTTTAGGGATGAGTTCTTGATGCCCTATGTTCTCCTTTTCCGGGGTGCAGTGGGCCCCGAGATCATCTTACAGGACGATAAAGCGAGGCCACATAGAGCTCTTCTGATCGACGAATTTCTCGAAAGTGAGGATATTCGCCGCATGGTTTGGCCAGCCAGGTCTCCAGACCTCAACCCTATAGAGCATGTCTGGGACGCTCTAGGGAGGGCAATTGCAACTCGCAACCCCCTCCGAGAACCATCCAGGAACTGAAAACTGCATTTCTGAATGAGTGGGACCAATTGCTCCAGGCACTGATAAACTGCCTTATTTCCAGTGTGACATCACACTGCGAGGCCTGTATGGCTGTAAGAGGGGACCGTACCCCCTATTAACCCACTTCTTTTGTGTCTTCTGCAACCGCTGTTTCAAACTTTCAGACTCTCATGAAAGTTACACACGTACATGTGTGTCTATTACAAATGTTGAAGGTTTATTTTGTTTGTATTATATCAACCAATGTTCACACCAAATTTTATTAAAATTAGTCCAGTAGTTCTGGAGATCGTACATCAAATATGAAAACTCTCTTAATTTATTTCACCAGTGTAGTAGTTTTCCTTCAGTGTAGACTTTTTTACCAAGACATCAGCCCTCTTGCTGCTACAATGCCTGATGAGGGCTTTCACCCAGTTTATCTTGATATGATATTTTTTGATCAGTTCCACATTCAATTCTTTAAGGGAATGAGTCATAATATTCTGTTGATTCGGATTGGAGAAAGATTGTAATACTGTCAGAATGCCTGTATACATTGTAATTTTACAACTTCATTTAACATTTTCTTTTGTTGCATCCAATACGATATATATCCGGTATTGAACGGAATATATATATCATAATTTATTAACTAATGGATTATTGAGTATATTATCTAGTTTGAGAAAGGTAGCAGAATTTTAGTTGAATGAAGCAACTTATAAGTATTTAAAAATAGATATTGCAAATTTTTGGTAAAATGAAACATCAAGTATGAATCAAGAAAATGTTGAAAACGAAAACTAAAATTTAAAGAGTAGTCAATTAACCAAGTAATTGTCGTCATTGATGGAAAACTGGTTGAATTTTCAAGGGGAATAAACAACCTTCCAATCAAATCAATAATTAATAAATGCGAAGGTGTTTCGTCTTTTACTCAAGTAAGAATTATGATGGCAAACTGGTATTAGGTAAGCTGTGTTTAAGCCAAGTATGTAGATTTTAAGTGAGATGAATTTTACGTTAATGTACTATATGGAATTAATTATGAAAACGCTAAATCCGTGAAGCTTAAATTTTTTTAATATCGTGAGATATTATTGTTAGAGTGAGAAGTTGTACTATTACTTTTCTTGCTAGAGTTAAGTGTGCCTGACACCTTCGTTTTCAATCATGTTAATTCAAAGAAAATTTTTAAGCATAATGCAATCTTTGCAAAAAATTGTTAAATATGAAAGTTGAAAACATGTTTACAGAAGATACAGAGGTACTACTAAATGTACAAAAGGAAATGTACATAATATACATAAATGGCCAGAGAATGAATTAATTAACTTAGGTGCTCGTGAATGTTAAAGGTGACACATGTCAGTTACCGTCTTCGTACCCAGAATGGAATATGGAATTTGAACCAGGGTGGAGAAAGGAGGGCCGAATGAGTTATTGGCAGTCGGGAACTTTGAGCATCTATTTTTAGAATGCGGGAAAAAAGTGGTTTTGGAACTCTCTTTCGAGTGCAAGTGGTGTATGTCGAAATTTTGATTTTAAACTGACCAGATAAAGGAAATTAATTAATTTCTGAAAGTATTAGGCAATTTATTAAGATTAATAAATTTCCTAATATATATATATATATATGTATATATTTGAATTTAACAAAATTTCTATTCGTAAAAAATTAATTAAAGAAATAGTTTAAAAGAAATTATAAATAAATAATTTATAATGCTGCGAACTAATCTACAATAGCATTTAAATTCTGAGAACATAAGTAAATCAAGTGCAAGTATCAAAATCTATTAACAAATATAAAATTCTAATAAATTTTTTAAAATCCTAAAAATGCATAAGTGAATAATTGTTGAGCTGGCAGAAGACAGACTTATCAAGGGGAAGTTGCCCTCAAACCTAACTCTTCAATTATTCAGTTCGTGTTTCGTCATTCTTGTAGGCAAGGGTAAAATTCAAAACCAAAAGTAAAACCAAATGATGTGATTTAACAAAAGTAATTCAAACGAGTGGAATTTTTAGAAAAGAACAAATTAAATTTAATATAAAACAATATTTTTTTAGAAAACCAATGTAATTTAGAAACTCTTGCCAACAAAAAAACTTCCCCGACATGAATATGCATATAAACAAAAAAGATACTATTGACATACAAAAATAAATAAAAAATAAACTAGAAACTATATTAAATAATACTAAAATAATATAATAAAGGCAAGTAAAAAGTAAGTTTTAAATTAATTTAAGATACTATTGACATACAAAAATAAACAAAAAATAAACTAGAAACTAAATTAAATAATACTAAAATAATATAATAAAGGCAAGTAAAAGTAAGTTTTAAATTAATTTCATTAATTTACCATTTATTTCTATTTGGAGTGTGGACAAGGAGCAGCATGTCAAACTAAGTGATGTAAAGTAGTGTGTTTCTTCTAATTATAAAAGAGGGCGCTAGTAAAAGGTAGAGTTGAGTTTAATTTTTAGGATTTTAAAAAAATTATTAAAAAAATTATTAGAATTTTATATCAAAGAGTTTGATGTCAAAAGGAGAAATAGAATATTGCACATAATGATGTGTATAAATTCCATAAGAAAAATAGATCCTCTTTTCCGCTTCATCATAATTTTAGCAAACAAAGCTATTGCCTTTTGAAGCTCTTCAATTGTTGTCTCCCTATTCTATGGCTAAAAGTTTTTTTTAGTAAAGCAATTTTCAGACTTTTATTGAAAGGAATTTTGCTCAAAGAAACTCATTACTTTTCCATAAGCTGCAGAAATATACATTGGATTTTGTATATTGGGTCACAAAATGACAAGAAAGTTAGTCTGTTTTTTTTTTAATCACAAGTGCTCCAAGCTAGTTGAGCTTGTTCCCCTTATTTTTTTTGAAACTGATAATCTAATCCTGAAGTATTGTGAAAAAGAACGATAGAGTGAAACGAAATGGTTATCTCACTTTTAATGTACCTGTAATTAAGAATATCAGAATCGTACTGATTATCGGAAATTAATCTGCCACAATTTATTTGCCATTTTATACTCCGTATAAAGACATCCACGAATGGGTTAGATTTTAAAAAAATAGAGGTTATTGCATTTCAAATGTTTAATGAATTGTGTAACAACGTACCAGAAAAGATCTTTATTCAGTCTTTAAGTAATAAATTCGAATGTTTTGATAAATTTTGTTTATATGTAAAACGTGTAGAAGTGGTATGCAAAAATACAAAAGGTACACCTCACAGCATAAACAAAAAAAGTGGAGAACAGTTATATATCTCCCGTTCTTCTGGGCCGATTGACGAAATTTAACTAAATTTAATTTTTGAGTCTCGAAAGCCCAACTTAGAACGTATATTAGATTCGTATATAGCAATATTCTAACAAAGTTATTCTGACAAAAAAATAGACTTTTTCTGAAAGACTCAGTTCAAATAAAATTCACAACTATTTTTTGAATTTGTTTTTAAAGTTTGTATTTTTTAATAATTTCTATAAATTTTCGAAAAATTTTTGAATTTTAGCCTATAAAATTTTTGCCATTATCTTAAAGTAGATGTGTATAATCTTTTTCCGTTATCACTATCTACTAAAACTATGTCTCCCTCTTTAAATCACAAGCTCTGTATGACTTTTTCTTTGATATTTTTTAATCTCCAAAATATTCTGGACGAAACGTCTTTCTTAAAGCTTCTCGCATATCCTGGATATAACTCAGTCTGCATTTTGAAAACTTGATATCAATATAACGCCTGAAATTAGGAAATGAATTATTTTGAATTTTGCTTAAGAAATCTGAAAGTATTATGGCTGTAAGATTTGAACCTGCCGTTGCAGACGTTGGTACAGCTTCACGACTATACGTAACAGTGTACATTTCCTCGTAGTTTAGACTGGATTTTCCAAGGACTTTTCTTTACATTCTTTTCATGAAACGAATCAGATGCTCCTACCAGCCTTCCCACCAAAGAGAGCTAAATAATATGCTCGTCATCCATCGGTTTAGACATAGAAGTCAATTAAGACAAAAGGATTACTTGCACTAACGAAATTACTTCCATTATCTGTATAAGTTTGTAAGGATTTTCTACGCCTTGAACAAAACGATGGGAAGCCTGAAAAAATGCTTCTGTTGATAATTAAGTTACAAGTTCTATATGAACAACAGTCCATTGCGAACGTAAAAAGACAATTCTATACTTTCGTTTAGTCTCTAAGTCGTAAAGGATCTGCAAAGTCAATTCCAGTAATTTAGAAAATAGCAACATTTTTTACTCAACCTGCTGACAGTGGTATAATCTCCCAGATAAAATCCAGTATTTTTCTATTATAGGATTCAAGACTTGAGAAACTTCAATATGTCCTTTTTCTTATGTTCTTCCATTACCAAAACGCTGACAACGGGGGTTGTTGCTTAGTAAAATTTCTGTAGCTGCAAATTTATATCTTCGAAATATTGCAGTTTTAGGATGTACTGTACCCCTTCTACAAAGACTAGGTATTAGAAACTCTAGCCTTTTATCTTTTATTCCACTGAAAGTACCGAGCTAAATTACTTTCTCTATCATTTAGTTCAGTAGCAGTAAACTCGCCTAACTCTGGTCTCTTGTTTTTGCAGTTATTCACAAATCTATAAATCCTGTGACGTTCTACTCTCCTTCTGTTGTGTAGAATCTTGCGAAATAGTGATTGCACTGACGAAAGGTTAAAACTGCCCTTTATTAAACTTTTTAAACTTATTTACAATGCGTCAACTTGACGCTAACATACTATGCCTCAACTTGGGCGGTAACTGAAACAGTAGAATCAAACTTAAAATAAGAGGTATTCACAAATAGTAGAATTACCCCTTCAGGACTCATATAATCCTGTAGCCTACAGCGCGCAAATGAGTCTAGTGGAAACAAGATAATAGCGATTAAGCCACTTCAAAACCAGCAGTACTGCTAAACAGAAGTTTGCGTATAAGCACACACTGCAATTTCTCGAACTCTCTCTTTCTCTACTGGAACGTCGATATTTAACTTATTCTTCCACTAGTAGAATTTGCCTTTCTTGCGCGCGCTACTAAATTTAAATATTCTGGCACTGACAATTAGGGGAATGAAGGCTTATAGAAAAGTAACTTAAAACTAAAATTAACTGGTTATTTAAATAAATATAAATCCCTACAATCCAAGCCCTCACTTCAGCAATTTTTCTATAGCTTGAAAGACGATTATTTAAAACAAATAAGAATTGATATTAATCATAGATGAAACTGTCTTCCTCTTATTTTCTTTGGCAATTTCTTCTTCGTTGCTTGTGAAATCATTCCTTGGCCATACCACGGATGGTAAATAAAGCCATTAGGGTCCTCCCATCATTTTGATTCCACTAAATATTGAGCAGTTCACATAAGCTGGATTTAATATTGTAGGAAATGTCGCTGATTAATAGTGGACTGTAATAATAAAAAAACTCTTTATTTACTTTCCTCTTGAAAGTATTCACACAACCATTTTTAACTCTTATTCTCTTACACAGTAGAATACAAAATCTTAAGAATAAAAATCGTTTGCGGTTTTCAAGGCAACTTAGAAACCCGAAACAAGTCATGTGCCGCTTTTCAGCACGAGAAAAAAATACACTTACATAATATCAAACAAATATTTTTGGAACATGTCTTCAAAATTCCTTTGGAATTAACTGTCTAATTTCTTGTACTCTGATGCGAACAAACACATCCCATACTTCATCGCGCTGCATCCATACCACGGTAGATGAATCGGTTCAGAAATAAGTTTCAAGAGGCGTGAATTCTATCCAAATATTTGCAGCAAGACTGGCTGAAATTGTAGCTCCAAGAAGTTTCTGTTATTGTAGTCTTCCGCTTTTCTAAGGGAGCTGCTTGATTTTAGCTTGTAACAAGTGATCACGAACAGAATTCTTAGTTTCAATGCGAACATAAGCTGCAACCGAATAGGCGTGCGTCAGGCTCTAGTGTATCCATCTCAATATTTTCAATTTTATCAAGTGGTTTAAGCCATTTAACCACTTGCATAATTCTGGCTTGGTTTCTGCATCAACTGCTTGACCTCAAGACAGTTTTCCTTTCCACAGGCGCTGCAGTAAAAGCTTAGTGAGTAAGGTAACAGAAGAAGATATTCCAGAGGATCAAATATCTTATGAGCAGTTGTTAAAATTGTTTAGATATTTCTTCAAGTAAATCTTCAATAATGATGGAATATTTAGGCACATTATATCGATTTTACGTTCCCAAAATATTTCTAGCAGATTGGTGAGAAAGGAGAGTTTTCTAAAGGATCAATACATTCTCAACCCCGAAGTTATCTAAAGGACTAGTATATTCTCAGCCCGAAATTTTCTCTCATCTTATATATTTATAGAAACTTGTACAAACTGATGACTTTCCTCATCGCTACTGAAGCTAAACCGTTATTCGCATAAAAGCTATTTTTTAGCCCTTCTACTACTATTTTCAAAGAATGCTTATAATTCCCTTCACTCTTTCTATTGAAAAGTGGATTCGAAATGGTAATGAATAAAAGAGTCACAGAGTCAAGCAAAAATGGGCTACAGGAAATGTCAGAAACAACTCTACACTGTCGAATGTACCTTAATAATCCATCAGATCTGTACTACAAAAATCGTAAATAATCTCTGTCCATAGGATGAGTGCTTATTTGCAAAGAGGCCTTATGAATATCAGATTTAACTCCGATTTGCTTCATGCAAAATCTATTAAAATTGAAGAAATTAATTGAATGAGATTCATCCCTTTCTCAATACAATCATTAAGATTATGTACTATTTCTTGCGTAGCTGAAGCATTGAGAAAAATAGGTATCATTTTTGTAGTGGCGTTTTCTTTTACAAAGTGACTATGAGGTAAATATTAGCCCAACAGCTTAGTTTTGCTATCTGGGATCACTTTTAGTATTCTCTCACTTTTAATATTTTTCCATAAACTTCATAAACTAAATTTATCTTGAAAGCGTACATGTTTTCGAGCCATGATGAGTTTACTTGAAAGTAAACTTCATCATTCCCTCTGTGTTTAATAAATGTTCTCTTTCAACTCTAACTAATTTATCTTTTTAGAAAGGTCTGAAATTTTTTTCAAACCAAGATACCATAAGTAACATATTAACATTCAATACTGATGTTAATAATAATTTAGAGTTATTCGAGATCTCAAGTAAGATATTAACATTCAACGCTGATGTTACTAATAGTTTTGAGTTATTCGAAATCTCAAGTAAGATATTAACATTCATCACTGATGTTACTAATAATTTTGATCTATTCGAGATCTCTGAAACGCCATTTTTAACCACGAAAATCCAATTCCTTCTACCCTCTAGCTGCAAACCCCAAAGTTAGAAGTCGGAAGCCTTCAGTCGTTAACTTATCCACTATATCCGCTTCTATTAAGATTTCAATAGAACTAGAATTTCAATAATTAAGACTAATATCATTTTTGAATAATTCATTTATCCATTCCCCAGTAATGATTGGAAGCACATTACCGCAAATAACATCTTGACCAAGAATATTGAAATTACCCACATAGGTATAATTTTTAAACGGCTGGTTTGTTCCAAAACATTTACTGGCGGTAGACATTCGCTCTTCTCAATTTTGTTTAGTAAAAGTAAAAGTAAACCATCTAAATCCATTCGACGAGAGGAATCTGTATCATTTCGGTCACCGTGTCCTTTATCTGATTTAGATTCTCTGCGCTTTCGGTCAAAATTCTGAACCTTTCCACGTGCGAAGAATTCCATTAAGTAATGATGAAACCATCAAGGGGTAAATACTGCGGCGTATTTATTTTTCGCAACGCTGAGAATTTCTAAAACACGAAGTTTTAATTCCAAACTGTCGTATAATTTCCTCAAAGAAAGCTTCTCATTTGAATTTTTTTGTTAGACTAAAGAAAGTAAATCTGTAACGTGCACTTCTGTCGGGATGTCTTCTTTACCATGATGCGCTTGTAACTGCATTAAAGCTTGCAATAGTGTTCACCGCCAGAAGGAAGACTTTTAACTAATTCCGCAGCAGACGATCCTTTCTGCCTGACTGCAGTAGATGCGCAAATTTGTCATTATCGTTTAAATTTGGACCACTGCCCATCTTCTTAGATTGCTCCCAAAAAGCCTAACCAGTTTTTAATATTGCCATAAAGAATGATAGTTTTAGTTTAGCATAGCTAAGAATTGCGTTTATAGAAGCCCTATTTACTGAGGTAGCATAGCTATGGTCTACATTAACTAAAAATGCTGAAAGCTTAGATTCTAATAATCTGTATTTATCAATATAAGTTTCAGACTCATCAAATTCTTTATTTATCAATCTTCATGTTCTTTAAAATGAAATAATTCATTTGTAACTAACTCCTCACATTCTAACATCTGTTTCGCCATATTTTTAACAATTTTAATTTCGAAAGCTTTTGATGCTCCAATAAAATACTCTCAACTTTTTCAAGCTAAGCAACCTTAGAAGTCAACATCGCTATTGGCAAAAAATAAAAATTCTTTTACGTACATTGGTATTTACATATACGTTTATCAGTGCCTATGTTAGATTAAAAACATTCTTTAATATTTTAATTTCATTTGACGAATAGTATGACACTTATATACTTAATTTTCTTTTACTTTAATTTAGCATGGAGTATTGATTTCATTAAATGGCAGCAGTAAATTATTTATAGATTTAAAGTATTCATAGATTTTTCATAGATTGAGAAGTGCAAAATGTGTACGACAGTAATTGGTTTGAGCTTGAGCATTCCTTCCAACAGCTGCTAATCTTTGTATCCTGGATAGTTTATGTAATGTGGATGAGTAGAAAATATATTTCTCCCTTCTAAACACTTTGTTTTGAAGTTTTGACGCAGTCACATACTAGTTAAAACTCAAAGACTTTAACATCTTTACATCTTTACATCTTGAGTTGGAATCTAGGAAATACGATGAAGGTTTTTAATTTATTATGTGTTCATTTGAAGGGGTTGTTTACGCAGTATTTACTATTCTTTTGCGTTCCCATTGCAATAGTTTTTTTATATAATATATCGGTCGAATTTTTCGAAACTTTAACATATTTTTATTTGAGGGTTAATGATTGAAATATGAAATAAAATACAAAAACGCAACATTTCAATGAGGTTGTTATGAATTTTTCGTAAAATGCGAAAGTACCGCTCTGTTCTCAGATTAAAATTTCCAGTGATTTTGAGTTCCGTTTACTTAAATGCATGAGTCTAAATTAGTATTTTATTAAATTTTAATTATTTAATTTCAGTAGAGAAAGTTTTAATTGTTTTATTATTGTTTCAGAAATTAGAAACATTTTTATTTAAAACCGAGTACAGAGTGATTTAAATGACGCTCTGAACTTCGAAATCGAAGTTATAAAAAACAACATAGCATATATCACGTCCAAAAAGGGTCAAAGATCGCATCCTGTAACTGTGAAATAAGTGCTACCGTCGGTAGAAAGATAAGTAAACGCCATCACAATTTTATCACAAAGAAGCGATAAGTCGCCAAACGGCTGGGATCGCATTTTCTCCTCTCTACGGCTGCAATAAACGAGTTGATTCTCCATGCAGAGAGAAGTTAGCATTGTTTCGCCGTTACGGCAAAGTTCAACTCAAAAGTTATTCGCTATCTAGGGTCACAAGTTATTAAAACTGGATAAACGATACAGTTAAAGTCCTTTTGTGTACATAATGGGGGACAAGCAGCACGCATCTAATCACGATGCCAAAGAATACGGCACTTTTACCACTCCGACGGAAAGTTTGCTGGAAAAGAGCGAAAAGCAACAAGCTATCGATATCTACAGGTCGAGGTAAGTTTTGGTTTTCGTTTTTTCTGCAATTTGCAAATGACTCTAATCCATTTCGCCTCATCAAAAAAAAAAAAAAATAAATAAAAAAAAAAAAATTTATTGAGAGATAATTTAAAGAAACACTTATTTATCATGTAAATAAAAACACCGCTAATTGGGATCCTTTCCGATGATTATTACAGTAGTAAAAAATTTAAAATAAAAACTAACAGGAATTGTGGCAAATAATTTCTAACATCTTTTGGAATGTTGTGAATGTTTGTGAATGTTGAAATTTTGTGAACTGTTGGAATTTTGGAACTTTTAGCACCTGTTTGAATTTTGTGTTTGTAACAAAAGATTGTGACCAATTTTGGTGTTCTAAAATCTAATTAAAAAAATCGCGCAAATTTTCTATTAATAAAGTTTACATGTTTTAATACATCCCATACCATGATTTCTGGTTGAAACTTCATTTCCAGTTGTTATAGCAGTATTATTGCATATAAATTAGGTTTTTTTAAATTTAGTTTAGTCACGATATTTAACAATTTTCTTTCTTTTTTTTTCAGCCCGAAGGGCGTTAGCCCACAAGGGTTATTAATTTCTTTTTGGCAGTTTGCGTTGGTTCACTATAAGTGTCGGTTCACTTTTCAAATTATTAGAGCCCTGTATTATATTTAAAGAAATTAAATAATGAAGAATCTGAATAAATGTATGTATGTTTCTCGCTTTGTGATAAAACAACGGTACCTAGAGCCATCAAGTTTTGAATAACGTACGTTTCCACCCGAATATTGGCATCTGGAAGCCCGAATTTGAAATTTGTTTTATTATCTGCTTCATATTTTGTAATTCTTTAACGAATTTTTGATTAACAAACTCAACGATTTCAAAGTGAGCAATGGCGATACTGTATGGAAGAAAGAAAAAAAACATTTTTATCTGCAGCGCGCGAGACTGTGTATCGAAAATTCTAAGGATATACTCATTTGAAAATTATTTTGCGATATTGCAGTTGAATTGAATTTTATGGTTCAGTTGCAAAAAGTATGATATTTAATAAGTAAAGGTAACACACGAAACGTTAAAAATGTCCGTTTGAGCGTAATGTAAAATCTGAAAGCTTTCAGATTTTTATTTTTTGATGTTTATGATAGCGCATGATACCTCCTACAAAATGTTTTATTTAATAATCAAGTGCCAATCTTATAAAAGTTGATTAGTATGTGTGATTAGACATACGAAATAAAATTCTCAAATGCGTACCTTATTTCTGAAAAAAAAGGGGCCTTACAGTTCCTGTATAATATACCAATATCTCTTCAGTTATTAGTCTTTGAATAACGTTCGTGGAATATTCAGGAGATGGCCTCCGTGCTGTCAAAACGCCACCTGTAACTTTTGACTCCGTCAAAATTTGATGACAGTGGTAGATTTGACAGTGGTAGATTGCTTTAAAAATGATTGAATTGTGTTGCTCTTATCTTTCGGTTAAGTTGTTTATACCTTTAGTTAACCTGCATGCAATAATTGTAGAATTATCAACAAATTAAAAGTTGTTTAACTGCGCCTAAGCCTAATTTTTCTTACCAAAGCAACCGTATTTGTTTACATCTGAAACAGAGCAGAATAGCGAAAGTCTTTCTGCACCTTCAATGTCTTTTTGCCGAGTGGGACCAAAAGGAAACTTTTAGTTTTGTGCACCGAAAAATTCGACTACTTGTCTGCTGGCCTAATTGCTTGTTTTTGATCAATTTTAATTTTAATTGTAAAAATTTTTTTAAGTTGTTTTAACTGTGTTTGGTATTTTATGTTTTTCTATATCTTTCAATTTTTAACAAAGGTATTTTGAATTTTTGCCTTGCCACGAAGTGAGAACTGATTAATTGAATGAGAAATTTATCTCTAATGAATTTCGAGGATTAAGCGTTTCCTATTAGTAGCAAATATTGTCTCGGACAGAGAAGAATGCTTACGAGTAGCGCATTCGCATTAAGCAAGAGGGGCTGAAACGTCTGTGAAAAACTGTTTCTTTTTTTATTTGTTTAATTTCTTTTCGGCCCACCAGCGGCCGAGCGGTAAAGACGCTGAACGCTGGTAGTTCGGTCCGAGGTTCGAATCCCACCAACGGGCTGGCTGCATGGGCGTTTTCGTGGTTCTCCCCATGTGTAACGTGTATACGAACCAATTTCCCTTAAAAAGTCCTCCACGAAGGCATCCCTCCCTTTAGGCAGATAGCCCTCGTGTGCTTTGCCATAATTGAATACCCTAATTTCTTTTCTACATCACTTTAGTTTTATTATATAGTATTTGAGTAGAACATGGGGCAACGATTAGATAATTCTTCAGATGGATATAATTTTTGTGCATTGTGAGTTATAACATGAATGAGATGTAACGCTGTTAAGTGAACCTAGCGCCAAAGTATCGCTATGGTAAATAAATATAGTGAATTTTAAACAGTGCAATTATTCTATTCTGGTTTATGCGAACGAAGTAGATTTAGTCCAATTCAATGAGCTTAAATGAAATGGAGGAAGAAATGTGTATAACTGAAATTCTGTACAAGGAATCTATGTGGTGTACAAATCAGATTTTTATTTAAATTTGACACTGTTAAAGCATGAATATTTTCGACATTTAAAGCACTTAAAACACATCTGTAACTGGATATATATGATTACGACCAATGAAATATAAGACTATGATCAAAATAGAGGTCGGGAAGGGCTTTTAAGTCTGAAGGTATATATATATAGATACATATAATGCAAAATAAATGCGTTTAAAGCCATCTCGTGTTCAGTTTGGAGTAAACCACGTAATAAAATAAAGAAAAGAAAGGAGCAGTGGCAAGCCTTAAGAAATAGGGAACAAACATACCAAAAACAAAAATGAAAAATGATATTTACATCTTTCGCTGCTTCTCTTTCGTTGAACCAAATCCCTAATGATGATATACCGAAAGATGTAAATATCATTTTTAATTTTTGTTTTTGCATGTTAGTCACACATGCCGAAACCAAACTGTTAAGTTGTACAAAGAAGTAAAAATTCAGTAGCTTTCATATTTAAACGTGTGATAAAATAGACAAAAGAAATGAATAAAGCAACAGCTAATTTTAATGCACCATCTAAGAATAGGTAACTAAAAGCTCTAGATCTCACACTATATGAGCATCATATTTTTTATAATGCATATTCATCTGATATCATTAAGCCTAAGAGCTTATTTTCAGTCTAGTTTTCATAATCTTAGTAAATGGGATAGCACTCGACTCGGGTTCGAATTCCGCAAACAAGTTGATTACATAAACGCTTTCCGTGGTTTTCGCTATGAAATGTGGATACGATATTTAAAAAGTCCATGAAGACATCCCTCCTATTTGACAGATACTCTTTCTTATTTTGCTATTATCAAACGAAAGATTTCACTGTAACTAAAGCAAATTTAAGATACTGAAAAACCCGGCAGCATTTTTATTAATGGCAGAAACCTCCAAACATCTGAGAACAGAAGAAAAAATTTCAAACAAGCGGAGACCTTTTCATGGTAAATGCTTCATGTAAAATCACGAAACGTTCCCTGCAATCGGTCCGTTTGCCATGATTCGAACGCACATCAAACTACCTGTGTTCAGCGGTTTTATCGCTCAGTCACCAGTGGCCTTGCATGTCTAAAACTTCCATAATTCAATTTGTTTTCTAATTGCGATTGGTGTAAAATAGATTAGGGCTTTAATCATTTTTACTGCACCTCTTCTGAGCTATATATTCAATTCCCAGTCTGCATATTTATCATCAGGTGAAGTATGTACTGTTTGTATCGCGACAAAATAATTACAGTACGAGACATCTTTTTACAGCAAAAGGTTTTCCAAGATTTCTTATATTCTCACCTAATTTATCATTAAAGATTAAAGAATTACATTTCCGTTATTTCTACTTTTAAGTTACTGTGTATTGACAATCAAAATATATAGCTTTCGCTTGTTATTTCTTCATTCATTATTTCGTATTTTTCATTACATGAACCGATCAACTTGGTGGCTCTCCAAATGAAGTAGCAACGATTTCTAATATCCGACGACATGAAAAGCGTAGGCAAAACAGTAACGCCACTTTTGAGATATTAATTAGTTAATGTTAATGATAGGAATTGAAAATGCATATTATTAATGTGTTACTTAAATAGATATAACCCCTAAACACTGACAGTTGGATCTGGGTTCAGATCTCGAAAAATGAGCTGGCTGCATGGGAAGTTTCATAATTTTCCCGTACGAGCCAGTTTATCTTAAAAGTCTTTCATGATGGTATCGTTCCTTTGAAGTAAAGAGTCTTAATATGCTTTGCTAAAATCTAACTAATCCAACCTGTTAAGATTTTAAAGTTTTGCATTCGCATAAAATTAGCTTTAATTTAAACATATTTTTATAACGTTAATGAGCTTCTTTAGGAGAAAATTCACTTGGCCGATTATAGAAGGCAATTTAGTACTGGTAACTCAATTCAAGGTTGAAATCCTAGCAAATAAATCGGCTGCATTGGCGTTTCCGTAGTATTAAATATGTATAATACTGTTATGAAATGCCCAGCCACGGTAAGATAGCTTCCCTGCAAAGCACTTTCTGGGTTGCCAGAATATAACAAAGGAAAGTAGGGTTTCCAGATTTGGCGCGAGATCACCCATTTGAGGACAAAATCGGCGACATGCCATAGAAGGATTGAGAACATTCTGGAAGGAATTCTTACCGGTTTGGCCCAGAATGTTCTCGAAGGCAGGCCAAAAGCTATATAACCCTACCTGTAAGCGGAGTAGCAGAGTGTATCGCGAGTGTCTCGTCTAATGCATGAGAGTGTGCATCGTTGAGGTGTTTGTCGTAGTTTTTCGACGACTGTAAACGTGTTTTCGGAGCTCTCCTGAGGTAATACTGGCTAATAAATTATATTTTCATTCTGCTTCACGAAATCATCCTTTTAGACAGACAGTGCTTAATTCACTCACACAGAGTAGCATATATTTTGAATAAAGTTTTATGTATAAATCTATGAATCTTTGCGTTTTGTCCGAAATGTTGCTCATTTTAGTACTTTCCTTTATACGTTTTTGTAATAAATGGAATAAATATATAACTGAAGGGAAATAAATGCAAAATATGCCATGCGACTTTAGATTAAACAAGAAACTTCACGAATATTTTAAATATATAAATTCAGTTTTTATTCTTTCGGGTTGATCCAAATATTTATGAAATTCTTTCAGAGCAGACTTGGAGAAACATTAAGCGAACTTAACGGTATTTAAGTAGCTGACATTCATTTCGTTATATCGCTGTTATTTGTAGTAAAACCATTCTCTTTCACACATATTTCAACGTTTGAAGATCGAGATAAAGTGTTTTCATTGACCTTTGGAATTTATTGAATCTGCCATCAGTTATGAGATCTCATGTCATAAGCTGTGTTCACCCAATGATAAATGGACCTATTATTATAAACTTTTATTTTTTAGGAATATTCGAAAGATCCGTATCTTCTGATAATAATATGAAATATAATTTTTACTACACCAGCAATGTCTGAGAAACTGGTTAATGTGAAAACTGGAGCAATTTCGGGAAACATAAAACTGGAGAGTTTTATGTTTGAAAATGGCGATGGGAGATTAAATGATGAAATGGCCTCCATAATAATGGAAATAATTCTGCACTGAAGAGACATATTATTTATTTTCATAATTATTAAATTTGGAATAAATTATTAATTATTTCAAAGTTTTTTAACCGGTTAGTAATAATATAAAGCGATTTTACTTTTCACTATATTTAATCATTTTGGCATACGTAAATATCATAAAAGTTTTTAATATAAATAATATGAAAGTTTTACGGAATAAACGCAGATACAGCATCTCTTAAGTAAAATTCTCACATCAAAGCGAAAAGCATGTTAATTTCATTTCATATGATATTATTATAGACAACCTGTTTCCGTGTAGTCGTGTTTTGTTAAGTAGTAACATTTCAGAAAATCTTTTGGAAGATTACTGTTCTTCATGCAGCAACATGGTTTAGTAAAGAAGATGTACACTGCGGGAAAAAAGAAGGGGACAGTTCTATAACTCCCGTTCTACTGGGCCGATTAACAAAATTCAAATTGCGTTTGTAATGTCTCGAACGCGCTACTTACTATATGTATTAGATTTATATATAGCATTGATCTAATACCGGTATTTTGACACAAAATCGGACTTTTTCTGAAATGACTTGCCACGTTTTTTCCATATTTCGGTTCTACGACTCAAATTATGCCAAACTCCCAAGTTTTGTAAATATCACACGAGTAGTTTTTAAAAAATTAGCTCTCAAAATTTTAGCTCCTCAATGTTAATTCAATTTGGTATGTATTTATTAATATCTCTTTTTTTACGCGACTTATTTGATTCCTTCCTATACTGTTCGAAATTTACGTTCATTCTAAAAACAATTCACCCATTTTTTAATGATCTATTTTTAAAATTCGCATTTTTAAATAATTTTTATAAATTTTTCGAAAAACATTTTAAATTACAACCCATAAAACTTTTACAATCATCTTAAAGAAGATGTATTTCTAAACACACCTGCAAAAAACTAGAGCATTTTATTCAAAATTTCCGAGGATATACGGGAATTTATATTTTGGAGCGTTTTGAAATTTAGTATGTTTGTTAAAAACGATAATAACAATAATGTAGTTTACGCACTTTGTTAAAAATTATTTGAAAGTAAAAACAATATGACTTTTTTCCGCTCATCCACAATGGAAGGGAAAGCAAAATAGGTTGCCATATATTAAGAATTATTCTTGGTTCAAACTGAAAAAAATGCGCCAAGTTAAATTTTTGAATTTCTCCGTTAAATTTCTTACCAAATTTTACAAAATTTAATATTTAGGCATAATTTAAGTCGTAGAATCGAAATATGGAAAAACATTGGTATGTTATTTCCGAAAAAAATCCGATTTTGTGTCAAAATACCTATATTAGAACAAAGCTATATATAAATGCAATATATATCCTAAGTCGCACTTTCGAGACATGGAAAACACAGTTTGAATTTCGTCAGTCGGCCTAGTAGAACGGGAGATAATAGAACTGTCCCATTTTTTTTTTCGCAATGTACACTATATGAAGATTGTGTTAACATTGAAAAATATTTTTTTGTGCTAGAGTCATATCTTCTTTCAAATTTGCTAAGACGAATTTGAAGCTGAATTTTATATTTTTCTATCAATTAGCTAGACTGGAGGAGACAGGAAACCAGTTCCATCAGCTCCTGGGCGGAGATTTTATCTACACGTCCGCAATGGGCGTATATTATTACGCTCCTATTGCATGTACACACTAGTAAAACCAGTACAGCGCAGAAATTCGATTTGGGTACTCTTTTACCTGGGACTACTTCTATAATTTTATTCAATTTAAAATATTATTTAATTTCCATTATTTACAACTTTCCAATTAAAATTTATGTCGTAGTTAACAAAGCATTTTAAGTATCCGCGAACATGTTATCTTACATAGGCATTTTCATGCAACTGTGTCCATTAAAAACAATCCTATATCCGTCATTTTAAATCAAATGCTAGGAAAAGAAATAATCGACCCGGGTTCGGATCCTGGCGAAAGGGCTTGGATGTATAGGAGTTTTCGTAGTTTTCCTCCATGAAAGAGTCTTTCTCAAAAAGTGTTCCCGCCAACGGCCGAGCGATAGAATCGCTGAACACTGATAGTTCCGACCTGGTTTCGATTCCAGGTGAACGCACTGGATGCATGGACATGGTTCTCCCCATGTGTAAGGGGTTGCCTGTTTACCTCTGTTAGACAACAGATGTTCTCGTCCTCCGTAACCTACCTACCTACCTACCATGTGTAAGGTGTATACAGCAAGTTCCCTTACAAAGTCCTCCACGAAGGCATCCCTTCCCTTACAAAGTCCTCCACGAAGGCATCCCTTCCCTTAAGCAGATGAACCTAGTGTACTTTTCCAAAAAAGTACTAAACCAAACCAAACTAATCCTCAAAAGGTCTTCCACGTAGGCATCGCTACATTTAGACAGCTCGCACGTGCTTTGGTAAAATCGATTAAATAACAGTTAAGATGAAGCATGGAAATCTCTGAAAGAAGCCAAAAATTCGAACTCTTGTGTCAAACTGTCAATAAAAATGCTATAATTTTTCTAGATTTATGTCTTAAATAATGTTAATCTTGTTTTTCGAAATATATGCTTTAATTTTATTTACTTTTCTTATTTTATTTTTCAGTTTTTGTGCTGAAATATATTTGACGATATAATATTGTAAAAATATTACAATAATCCATTTTAAAGTTTATTGATTTTTTTTAGACAAAATATACCTTTTCTTCTTCATTTAATGCTTTGCGTTTTTTTAATCAAAAACGTTTTCAACAAAATAATCCGCGGCGTGATTAGCATAATATTTAGCATAATATTTGCGAAATATAAAGAAGAACCTTTTTATAATTATTAACACAGCTAGAGATACTAATATTTCTTATGAAAATGTCAATAGAAGAATTGTGCTCAGTAATGGTTCAAAAAGTTATGGATCGATGTTTATTTATCATACTGGTTAGTGTTTTTCGGACCAAAAATGGAATCAAATTACATATTTCGTTTTTCGGAACGTAGCCATGAATAATATAACCTATGTTATTTACAATTTTCATTTTTCACCTGTTTTATCATTTTAATCTCTGAATGTTGACCCTTATAGAGGCCCCTTTTAAAGAAAGGCCTGCCAACCTTGAACTCCAGACTGGTTTGAAACGAAACACGTTCAGTTGATTCCGTAAACTCAGAAAGAAAGATATCATTAAAGTTAAGAGCTAAGTACATATAGATAATCTAGAAAAATTTCTAAATATGAAGTATTTGATTGTTAAAGTCGAGTTTTCTGACATGATTTGGCAGCATTTTGAATCTCAGAAATTTCCCATTTGTGGGTAAATGCACCTTGGTGCTTCGCATAACGAATGTAATCCGTTAGGCAATGGCATTCATTATGCGGAACACTGTTTCCCATAATGAATGGCAGTAATTTTAACCCTCTCTCAAGCTCGATGCAAAACCACGAAACGCAAAAAATTCCAGAAAATATTAAAAAGCCATCATTTTTGTAAATTGTAGAAATTTATGGACTTGTTAGTTACAAAAAATTCTTACGCAGTCTCTCTCTCTATCTCTCTCTCTCTCTCTCTCTATATATATATATATATATATATATATACATTATTATATGTATATTATGTATGTGTGTGTAATAGGATGTATATGTAACATGATAATGTATACATTCATACAGGGAGAGAAAGAGTCTTTAGAAAATGCGAGTCTTCGTAGTCTTTTAAAATAGCCGGTTGAAGACTTCAAGCTGTCTTTATTTTTTTCCATGCTTTCCATTAGTTTGTTTGGATAATCCAGTTTGTGAGTTATCTTATGTGGTCTCCCTTCTCTCAAGGTAGTTTTGGAGCAATGAATATCATTATGATCGGAACAGATGAGCCGATCTATTCATGTCAATTTATTGGAATGTCACTGAATGCCTGTAACCTGGATTTCTTTCTACTAATTAAAAAAATTAGACTTTTTACATTAAGAAATGTAGAATCGGTTTAATTTATGATTGTTAATAGGTGTTCGATAACTGGAGTAGGCATGGACCCTATGTGTTCCCTCATTCTTACGGGGGCTCCTCGTGGGTCTAATAAAAGAGGGTTTACAGTCCTTCATCTGTAATATAATGCTAAGAAATCCATTTATTTGCCCTGTACTTTGGTGGTTCTGCTTATTCGCTCATCTCATTTGTATTGAAACGCGATTAAAACAGAATGTAAAAAGATTAAATTTCATATTTTATATGTGATGAAATTCACCGGCTGTTTGTAACGCGGAACCAAGTTTGTTATACGGTTCATTTATTGGTTCTGTTCGGTTTGCATGCATTTGTTATGCGAGGCACTGCTGCGCATGTTTTCATTTATCAACTTACATAGACTTTGGAGCTCAAGTTTTCAACATTATGTACTTCTAACTAAGCGAAATCCTTAGCAAAATTTTTTTGCGGGGAAAGGTATATTGCTTATCCAACTTGGAATGCTCTAACTGAAGCAAATATTTTCACTTCTTCATTAAAATCTCTTTCTAGATGTTTCACTAATTTTGAAAAATAATTCTGAAATAATATCGGCAAATGTTGTATGCTTCACTAAAGTTAATTACTTTATAAGGTATTTCTCCCGCCTTCTTCGCATGCGTTCGTC
>KK113857.1:33296-65112 GCA_000611955.2 Stegodyphus mimosarum
AATATATATATATATAAAGAGAGAGAGAAACATATTATCCCATATTTATATTATGAACGTTCTTAAAATTTCTTTACACTACTTATTGAAGAATTTAAAAAATTTAAAACATTTTCAAAAATTCTTTTTATATAGAATATAGAATAAATTTCTTTTATAGCGTTGAATTTTAAACGAAATTTTTTTTCTTTATCATTTCTTTTGAGTTGCGTAATTAAGGCATTTCGATGAAATAGCTTACTGTGTAGGCCGACCATTCTAGTTCCAGTATTGAGTGCACGACACAGTTGTGTCGGCAGATGCTAAATAGAAGGCAGATGCTAAATAGAACGCAGGGCGTTAATGACAACCTGTCCAGTTATTTCGATCACTTTCCTCTATAGAGCGGTCGGGTAAATTCTCTCCTCTTTTTCAGAAACTTGGCAGAGGGTTTAAATTGTATTAGTGATGTAAAGAGGAACTTCATATCTTCATTGTTATGCTCTCCGGCAGTGAAGAAAAAATTAGTATTTGTTGGTCACTAAAGCTTTCGATCACTTGTAGTAGTAATTATTATTTTAAAATACATCCTCGAATTTACTCACATTGTGTGGCATCATTTTAGAATATTAGTATTCCTCCTCCCCACCGATAGCAAATTTATTCAATATATCATCATCAGTCTCAAAACTCCGTGATATACTTATTTGTCTTCAAAACCCACTTTTAGAAATAAATCTAATTATTCACAGTTCAAGCATCACTGTTAAAAACTATTTCTTACATTAACAAAAGAAGTATTATAATGATGTCGTTGCTAAGTGATATTTAACTGAGAATTTCAAGATAATGCATACGATTCCTAGGAGCTTATTAATTCGTATTGTCTTTTCCGTATGAACTTGAGCAGTAAGAATCACATAAACTTCAGTATTTCTTAAGCTATATTTTTTTGATAATTATCACTTCTAGAAAGGCAGTTACATAGAATTATATAAAAAAAATATTCATGATTTGAAAAGGCTTCAAATCTTAATTACTTTGTCTGACCTATGAGTTTTTTAAGTGCTTTTTAATATACCAATAAAAGAAGAAAGTGTTTTCTAAGTCCTAGATTAGGTTACTTTGGGTTAACTGATAAAGGCGAAGCAGACCAAAGTTATCAGCCTAAGAAAAGGGTTTAGCGGAGGACTTACTGAGAACTGGCTCAAATTGACATTATACATGAGAAAAATCACAAAAACATCCATGCAGCCAGCCTGCTGATGAAGATTTGATTGGAAATGGATTGGATTATTTGAATCATAGCTAAACGAGGGCTGTTTGTATAAGGGATGCAACCGTGGAGAACATTTTAATGGAAATTAGCTCGTACTCACATTTCCGACAAAGAAAACCACAAAAATTTCCGCGAAACCATCCACATTCGTCGGGATACATACCCGGATGGAATTACAAGTGGTCAGCGATTTTACCATTTCGCCGCTGTTACGTCCCGCCGGGATTTGAGGCGAGTTCAAGCTACCCGTGTGCAGCGTTTCTTATCCTCTCTGCCTAATTGTTATGCTCTCCGGCAGTGAAGAAAAAATTAGTATTTGTTGGTCACTAAAGCTTTCGATCACTTGTAGTAGTAATTATTATTTTAAAATACATCCTCGAATTTACTCACATTGTGTGGCATCATTTTAGAATATTAGTATTCCTCCTCCCCACCGATAGCAAATTTATTCAATATATCATCATCAGTCTCAAAACTCCGTGATATACTTATTTGTCTTCAAAACCCACTTTTAGAAATAAATCTAATTATTCACAGTTCAAGCATCACTGTTAAAAACTATTTCTTACATTAACAAAAGAAGTATTATAATGATGTCGTTGCTAAGTGATATTTAACTGAAGAATTTCAAGATAATGCATACGATTCCTAGGAGCTTATTAATTCGTATTGTCTTTTCCGTATGAACTTGAGCAGTAAGAATCACATAAACTTCAGTATTTCTTAAGCTATATTTTTTTGATAATTATCACTTCTAGAAAGGCAGTTACATAGAATTATATAAAAAAAATATTCATGATTTGAAAAGGCTTCAAATCTTAATTACTTTGTCTGACCTATGAGTTTTTTAAGTGCTTTTTAATATACCAATAAAAGAAGAAAGTGTTTTCTAAGTCCTAGATTAGGTTACTTTAGGTTAACTGATAAAAGCGAAGCAGACCAAAGTTATCAGCCTAAGAAAAGGGTTTAGAGGAGGACTTTCTGAAAACTGGCTGAAATTGACCTTATACTTGAGAAAAATCAGAAAAACATCCATGTAGCCAGCCTGCTGATAAAGATTTGATTGGAAATGGACTGGATTATTTGAATCATAGCACACATTCGTCGGATACATACCCGGATGGAATTACAAGTGGTCAGCGATTTTACCATTTCGCCGCTGTTACGTCCCGCCGGGATTTGAGGCGAGTTCAAGCTACCCGTGTGCAGCGTTTCTTATCCTCTCTGCCTTTGTGGCCTGAATATTTAAATAAATAAAACTTAAGTAACCCTTTTTCGAATATCTTATACAACGGAGAAACAACCCTTTTACAGGATATATGTGTGTAATAAAGACGGCTCAGTAAGCTGCAACAGACTGAGGATGATTCTCTGCGTTATATCCCGGAGTTACTTTACTGAGTAGCCTAGAAAGATGAAACTCGAAGGAAAGACTTGTACGAGTAGATAGACGTGGCTGAATTGAATATAACTTTTATTAGTAGATACGAACTAGTTATCAAAGAAATCTTTTTCATCACACATCATCATGGGCGCAATTTTATATCGAGTGTCACGTTTTAGGATAACGGCATAGTTAGTAGCACGACAAAGCAAATGGGGAGTGAAATAGCATCTTGACTGCAGGAGAGCTGAGGTTAAAGGATGCGCAGTTATCCAGCATGGAGGCTCACCGAAAGGAGATTTTTTTTGACAGATTTCAATTCTCGAAATTATGAGTTTAGGCTGCGAACTAGTTACGCCATCAGAGTTACGCAAGCCATGCAACATAGATTGATCTAGAAATGACGCAGTCCAGAAAAGTTGTGATTTTTTTTAAAACATTAAGGGGGAATTAAGGGATAACTGCTAGTTTAAATTATAATTTTGATTTATATTAGAAATGCTTATATAATATCCATATGTAACGACAGTACGAGCTACTTGCCCTTAAGAAATCTTCCACAAAGACATGCCTTTCTTTGGACAGATAACCCTCATGTGCTTTGCCGTATTCGACTGAATAAACAGTCTCTAAAGAAAATTTGAATTTCTCTAAATTTTTCAAAAATATTTAAGCAATGAATAACTGATTACTGAGATAAATCCAACATAACTGTGATTGTTTTTTTATTTTTTTCTTTATCTTTCTAATGTGTAATGTTCCAAGCTCTAAGAAAATAAAACAGAAGATAATAACAGTTCAGAGTACGGACATTTTGAAACTCCAACATAAGCGAGTTTCCTTCGAAAGACAACTATTTCTTGTGTATGGGTGTATTTATCAGACTTCAGAGGCAGGGCCAAGATCCGGAAGTTGCATGAGAGACCGGAAGTTAGCCGTGCTATCAGAAGACCCGAGCAGAGAAATTTTGTGCGTCGTTTCTTATTCTCTGCTTTAGTTAGCCAGTTAAATTAAATCAGCCAAGTTAAATTTTGGGCTGTTAAATATGTTCCAATTGTCCTTCAGTATCTTAGAAATAAGTTTAAATATTTGGTATTTGGAACGTCTTTTAATTTTGGACTAAGATATGCTATAATGTTAATAATTCTAGAATATTCTAGAATAACTCTAAATTGTTTTAACTAATTCTAATTAGAAAAATTAGAATTACTTAAAATTTATGAGTCTCTACTATTAGATAATGAAGAATCGGTATGCATGTATGTTTGTATGTTCCTCACAATATGGAAAAACGACAATACCTAATCCTGCCAAATTTCGATACATAGTCCTCCTCCCAATCATGGGCATCTCGAAGCTCAAATTTTAATTTAGAATTTTTTTTATTTATTTCATAGTGTGTACGAATTTAATGAATTTTGATTAACAAACTCAACGATTTGAAACGAGCAGTGGCAACACTATTCGAAATAATGGCGAGTTAGGCTGTTGCCATTCCGCCAGGAGAAGATATTGGTCTTTAGATTTTAATCAACAATCTCTGCTATTTAAAAGCAATGTGTTGAACTGCCTGAAGTAAATAATTTTTAATCTCCCATGCGCCAGCGTGTTGCCATTCGGTAAAGGAAAAAATATTTAGTGTGCAAATTTAATCTGTTTGCTACTTATTAACAAACCAAGCGAGTTAAAAGCAATAAACGCAGCTCTTAAAAACATTTTTTAGAATGGTTTAAATAAAAATGCATTTAAATCAGGAGATTTCTAATTAGAAATGTCAAATATTTTTTATGAAATTACACTAACTGGATCCATTACAATCTTTATATTTCTTTTTTATGATAACTATTTTGACAGGCTGACCGTGTTAGTGGCTGGTGGGTAACATGTAGATAGACATCTTATCGCAGCTTCAGTTTTTGCAAATATTAGAATATTTTCTAAGATTTTAAGAAATATAAAATTTTACAGCAAATGTCAAATAAATTTGTGAATTTCTAATTTTTTTCACATTTTTATTGTATGTTAAATTACTTCTTTATAAGTGGTTTGTGTTATAACAGCTCTTTCGTTTTACCTTGATACTTTGAAATAAAGATAACGTATATTCCGCCGAATAACGCGCATTTTTAATACAAAAAAGTAAGATCGAAATTTACGGTTACACGTTATACGCCGGATGTAAGAATGAATACATTTTGAAAATAAGGGTAAAAAAAGGAGAATACAGAAATTAGATTTCTACATGTACCGAAATGCTATTTATTTAAAAGAAATGACACACTTTATGAACTTAAAACTTTTTATTACCGGATAATTTCCTTTACGTAAAGCATATTAATTATTGTGCTTTTATTTTTCTTTTACTCACGTATGGAACTTTCGCCAACACCAGACATCTTTACTGCAGCACGATTTCCATTTTTTTCGCAAACTGAATGACTTTGCATTTGAAACTAGCACTATGTTTGTTTCGTTTGACAACAGCCATATTCACTACTGAAAGTAACTAGATGAACTATATTTCAACTAAAGTAAAGGCGATTTACTAAAGCCTTCGATGTTCACTTCAAAATTGTGGTTCAAATGGCTATACATCTGACTCCTAACTCCGTGAATTTATTCGAATCGGAAGTGAATTCTTACCCCAAATTAGGTTTCCCATTTCTGGAAACCCTAAAATAATATTCTTGTACACACCTGCATTTAATACAACCCATCCTCTCTGCAGAACATTTTCCCCAAACATATATTGTTCCTCTTAATGCCTGTTAATTAAATATACCATTGTCGAAAGCGTGGAAAAAATCTTCTATTGATTGACTTCAAAAGAAAAGGGTATGGTATACGTATCTTTCAGGTTTCTTTGTAAAGAAAAGGGTGCGCGTTATACTGTGTATATGCCTAAAAATAAAAAAAAATTAATTTGAAATATACTTGCACGTTATATGCCGGAATATACGGTAATCATTTCTTACTTCCAGCAATATCTAAAACTAATAAATGTTTACCGATTGTTACACGTTCCTCCTTCTGAATTTAAATTTTTAAACAAAAATTAAATTTCTTGAAAAAGGTGCACTTTTTCTTGGTATGATAAAATTTATCTCCTTGAATTTTCAAAGACAAGAATAATAATATAACAACTGTTTATCACCAAAGCTTAATATTTTATAAAGAATCTTCAAATTATGATGTGTCAAAAGTCTGGAAGTATGACAAAAAAATGAAAATACGGTAGAGTCCCGCAAACTCTACTCCCGATATATCGACATTCCGTATAACTCGACAACTTTTAAAGAATTTTTTAAGATATCTCTAGGCCAAACAGAACAAATATATTATATACAGTACACATAATTATTATGTATGCGTATGTCTTTCCTGTTCTGTTCAAAGATTTGAATGTCCTTTTTCTGTAATTTTTTCCTTTTTCGCATTGTGCATTGATTCTTAGAATTGCCTAACAAATTTCAAGATATGTTGCAATACGTGCCAACGCTGTCTGCTTCTTTCGAGGATCCAAAGAAAGTCAGGTAGCGGCTAGCTGCTGGCTCACATTCTTTTCTACTGTTGCGAAACGTTAGGAGACTTGCCTGAAGTTTTGTAGCTGCATCTTATTGCAAACTAAACTCACACCAGTTCATTGCTGGTATTGTTCCTCAGTTCACATCCAGGTGTATAAGTGTTACATGTTTTTGCGAATTTTTGATATTCTGTGAGGTGAAAAAGTCGTCCGAAAAGTAAAGAAAACAAACTAGCGTCACAATGGAAATGAAACTAGATGCCTTAAAGAGACTGGACAAAGAGGAAAGTGTAAGCAAAATTACCATGGATTTAGGTGTTGGACGACAAAGGGTTAAATATTAAGAGTTCTGAAAAACCTACCCCTTATTTTGTAAAACTCGACAGTCTCCTAGTCCACATTATTCAACTGTACTTTCTTCTTTCAAAACTTTTGACCCCATATGCAATTTCCCATATTTATAGATAAAATACTTAGAAATATTTTTTAAGTATTTGCTTTATTTTATACCCCTTCATGATAACCTGAAAAATTTTATAATCTGTGAATTATCAACCTAAGCTGATAAACTGTCTTTCAAAGATAGCGTATATATATTTAGAACATCTGCTGAGTCCGAAGCTGAATGTATGAATGTTCTGAATAATTACATACATTAATTTGTAAATTTATAACTGTTCATTAACTAATAATTATAACATTTTTAATGAACTAACATTGATTTAAATTTTAAATATTATCTCTCTCTTTTTTTTTTTTTTTTTTTTATTTTCGTATTTGCAAATTATTTTTAATTTGACATTTTTTCCACCAAACATCTTCTACTCAGTACTTTTTTGTTATCACTATCATTTTTTCTTGTAGTTTTTAGTCAGTGTAACGTTTCACTTCAGTACACGCACGTGCTGTCCTGGCACATTGTTAACAGTGCGAGCTGTGCATGACATTGGCTCATTTGTAAATTTTTTTTCCAGCTTCAATCGTAAATGACGCGTAATAAGGTCGTCAAATTTAAGCGCTCTTAAATTATACAAATTGCTTTGAGTAATAAAATTATGATTACTTACGTTTCCTGCGAGTTAAATAAAAAGCATGAAGGAATACAGGCCATATGCACATGGTGTTTTGTTTTGCAAAACAAATGTAGAGTTTTACGTGCATACATATGTTTCTTTCTTAAGAATAACCTAACGCACTATTCTTTTTTCTCCCAAAATTAACGTAGATTAATTAGTAGAGTCATAGTTTGCTTTGGTCTCTGTATTGTACTTTAAAGTACTAAAAAATAATATCTGTATCAAGCTTCTGTTAAGCCCAGAGCGAGCAAGTTCTAGAAACCTCTGAACATTGTTAGTCTGGCATGGCTTCAAATCTCACCGAATGAGATAGTTCTATAGGAATAGTTTTCGTTGTTTTCGGCGTGTGTAAAACGAATACGAATCAGTTTCCCTTAGAAAATTCTCCCCGAGTGTACTTATTATAGACAGCCTCAAATACTTTATGATAGTTAAAATACTTTTAATCTTATTATCTTAATTATCTTGTTGGAAAATGGCCCCAGGATGACGTGCCATGAAGAGTTATGCAACCGACCTCAGGGTGGTATCAATATATCGTTGAGCTGTTAAAGATGTACGGAGGATGACTAAAGATGACCTACTGTCATAAGAAGTAGCGCCCCACACCATCATACCAGGGGTTATGGCTGTATGCCTTTGTAAAACAAAGGCTGATTGCGACCGCTGGCCCGTCCTCTCCAGACACGAACATGGTGGTCATCTGTTTCAAGAGTGAAGCGAGATTCATCGCTGAACACTATACGATGTCAGTCTAATGGTAGCCATGATGATCGGCTGCGACACCACTCCAGACGACTCCGCTGATGTTGTGGGGTCAAAGGCAAACGTCTTAAAGGCTTCTGTGAGCGTAACCCCGCTTCAGACAAGCGAGGTGAGATGGTGGACGGTACCGCGAGAGGTATAGACGTGGCTGTAATGCCTTGAATAGTCGACAATGATACCATTGAGGCAGCTTGGGCCTGGCGAACAATCATCCTATCTTGCCTCGCATTTGTGCTGCTTGGCCTTCCAAAGCCTTCATTTCGTCGGCAATTTCCTTGTAGTAATCATTGCTGTCAACATCTTTGCACAGCAGCGTGTACGGTGTAGGTGACCACCCAGCGTCACGCAACCCTACAATGCGACCACGTTCGAAGTCGTAAGGTCTTCGATATCGTAATGGCATCTTTAGTTGCTTCTTTACGGAATTACAATGGCAGCAACAAAAAAAGATAAATTTTCCGCCTTTGTTACTGGTTTTTATTCTTTGCGAATTGTGCACCAAAAATGCGCGCTATGATCGCAATTCCTGTTCATTTGCTTCGAAATTTTGATCATTTGCATGTTCGATCAAGATTTTTTTGCTTAACAAATTTCCTCACGATCGCAGAAGTCCTTGGTGCCTCGATTTTTTTGCAAAAGAGAGTACAAACTGTCTACCCTGCTTCATACACTCACGACTGAAACGATTTCCGAGTGTTTCGTGAATATGGTTTTTCGGTATTAGATTTCATTGCTGCACCACATTTTTACGCTGTTTACTGTTGTTTTAAAATCCTTTTGTCTGTGATCTGCATCTTATGGGATGTACATTAGCTGTATGGTCAGAAGTCCGAAAAATAGCTGCACAAGCAAGGGGTGGATTTCCAGAAACAGTAAAGAATTCTTGTTGATTTAATTCTTGTAGGTACTCGTTTCTTAAGGTTTGCCGATCTCCTACTATACGTATTAGTATTATATGTTTATATATCATCTGCAACAGTTAAACAGGCTTAAAAGTAGCTACAGAAGCTTAGAGCAAAATATTCAAGCTTTGAAATATTAAGTTACAAATCAGATGAAACATGTAAAATGGCATTTAAGTGAACTCAACTGTTACATAACGCCACCAGTGGTCAAGTGGTTGAGATCGCTAAATATTAAAAGTTCAAACCGTGTTCGATCTCAGGCGAATGGATCGGCATTTTTTATACCGTATGTCAGCGACTCTCAACCAGTGGTACGCTTATCGCTGGTGGTATGAAAGAGAAAAAAAGGTGGTACGCAAAGAAATAAAGTATTTTTAACTATTAAATTCAAAAATCTCTTGAAGAAAAAAAATAAT
Organism: Stegodyphus mimosarum; assembly: GCA_000611955.2. Taxonomy (NCBI): domain Eukaryota; kingdom Metazoa; phylum Arthropoda; class Arachnida; order Araneae; family Eresidae; genus Stegodyphus; species Stegodyphus mimosarum. The sequence continues at coordinate 42,624 of KK113857.1, forward strand.
TGACAAAAATTTCCTGGGATCGAACTCTAACTGAAGATTTCGAAAATGACACCCTCGTTAACTTTTGGCTGAACCGAAAAAAAGAATTTTAAATAAAGCATTTCAAATAAAACTATTAAATTTTTATTGCCTTTTTGCACAACCTATTTGTGTGAACAAAGATTTTCTTCAATGCTATACTTGAAAAATAAGTACAGAATAAAATTAGGTCCTAATTTACGGTTAAAACTTAGTAAAAGAAGACCAGACATAAAGAAATTGATGTTTTTTAAACAGGCGCAAATTTCACGCTAAATATATAATTAAAGTATTATAACTTAAATTTTAATACTTAAAATGGTAACCAATTTTTAATCTAATACTTTTTTATGTGTGCACATCTAATACAGGTAGCCTATAGGTTGTAAAAATGGCAAAATATATTTTTTTTAATCTTTTCATTGAGAAATTGAAAACTAGTGATTGTAAAAGTTCTGATGGTAGTACTAAAGTTCTTCTGTTTTTATTTAGATGATACACATTAGTCAAACGTTAGCGAACCGCTGCCGTATGTAACGCGAATACGAGCCAGTTTTCTTTAGAGGATCCTCCATGAAGTCATCCCACCCGTTATGCAAATGCCTATGTCCGTTATGTCCTTTTCCATATTTCAATAGGCTAAACCTTCACTGCTACGTCGTATTTTGCCGATGCATTAGTAGTTCCTTTTTCAACGGCTGGATTCATCAATTAACGCGAAATCCACAAGAGCTGTTTATCTAAATTTCGCCCTAGATTTGATCGAGAATATCCTGGACGATGGAATGCGAAGATCGCTGTACTCTTCTTCCTCCCATCATAGACCTCTCGATAAGACTGCTTTAATGTGCCCCCATTCTCCAATGGCGCTATAATTACAAATGCCAGTCTAGGATCTGACTCCAAGTTCAAATGCTCAATAGCTAACTTCTACACTGGTTATCATAAATTAAGGAAAAATCACAAAAATAGCGGTAACTCCCTCAAAAATAAGCCAAACGTGTAAAATTTAAATATGTTGCCAAGTAAAATTAGCTCAGTAAAATTGTAATGTGCAAATTAGTGGCGCTGCACTCGGAATACGTCATCTACGAGGAGCATAAACGTCCATATTTGAGAGTAAGCCCATATATTTCACTGTGACAGTGACATCAGAAATCTGAGATACCCAATTCGTAACAATGATCTCCAGGCATCATTTGCCTGCAGAACTGCGATGGAGAGCCATTGAGAGACTAGAGACAGGACAAAGTCAAACAGAAGTGGCCAGATGGCTAAATGTGAGTCCTTCTGTGGTTCATGGACTTTGGAGGCAATTTCAAACCACAGATTTGGCATCTAAGAGGTTCAGCCAAAGACGGCCAACTGCTACGACGAGCGCCGATGACCAATATTTGACATTATGTGCACGCAGTAATAAAACCGCTACTCCGACTCTTCTTAGAGCCTCCCTTGCTGCCGCCACCGGAAGCTTGGTGTCAACGTCAACTGTGCGTAAAAAGCTTCACGAAGGTGGTCTGTATGCGAGGCGACCAGCCATTTGCGTGTCGCTCACGTCACACCACAGGAGGGACCGTTTGCAGTGGGCACGACAACATATCCACTGAACGCCTGATCAATTGAGGGCTGTTCTCTTTACGGATGAGTCCAGGTTCAGTCTAGAAAGCGATAATAAGCGTTATTTGATATATAGAGAACTGGAACCCGTTATCATCCGTCAAACATCCGTGAAAGAGACAGTGTCTGTGTTTGGGGTGGCATCTCTTTGGGTGGACGTGCAGACCTCCATGTCTTTCCAAGGGGAACCGTGAATGCTAAGGTTTATAGAGATGATATCTTTGATGCTTATGTGCGCCCATATGCCGGGGCAGTAGGTGATGCTTTCCTGTTACAGGACGACAATGCAAGACCACACAGGACTTGCATCGTAGATGATTATCCTCAACAGGAAACACTTATGCGCATGGAGTGGCCAGCTCGATACCCGGACTTGAATCCTATCGAGCACATTTGGGATGCTTTAAGGAGACGTCTAGCTGCTCTCAATCCTCCCCTCAGACCCTTGCCGCGCTTGCAACTGCTTTGCGAGAGCAATGGCTCTTGCTTCCTATGGAACTGATAGACCGCATAATTGAAAGCATCACACATCGCTGTATGTGCTGTATTGCTTCTAAAGGCGATCATATTCCATATTGAAGGTACTTTTCCTATAGCAAACTGACATCTTCGATTTGTTCATTTTATACATGTGCTAATTTCTATACTACGATAATTATCTGGTAATTTCTTATGTTATTTGATACCTTACTATGTGTTGTATATTGTAAGTAAGTTTCATAAAATTCCACATGTAACTTTTTCAGTAATCGCAATTTTTGTGATTTTTCCTTAATTTATGATAACCAGTGTATTAACTATTATATAAATTGGGACGACAGGCGTAATATTAAATGCACCTTTTTTCATTTCAAGAAGAATTGATATAAACCAAACATAATTACCAAACAAAAGGTCATAAAACTCGTAGGCTTTCGCGTAATCAGTTAACTAACCAATTTTCGGGTATCATGTTTGTGACTGTCATATTTGTTCTTCAAGCCAATGTCATGTGGAAAAAGCTGATATTTTTGATAAAAATCTGGTATTTTTCGGATCGGTGTCGCACACCGTTCCAGTTTTCATTGAAAGAGTTCCAGAAAATTGTTATCATTATATCTTAGAGACCCAATAAACATGTAAATTTATCTTTAGAATCTAATTGCAAAACAAAATAGTTCAAATTTTAGGTTAGCTCCAAAAGAAATTTCGACTGTCACTGACAACATCAAATGAAAGTAGAAACACCAGCTGGTAACTAGAACCTTTAATGACTGCTTGACTGATAAATAACTGATTGTTTTCAGTAATGAATACATCCTTCTTTTCAAGAAAATGTTGGATTTTCTGATAGTTGGTTATCTAGCTAACCGATAGCACTCTATTTTCTTATTATGCTAAATATGATAGCGTGCAGTCACAAAAACCGGACAATTCTTGTTTTTCAGATACAAAGATTATCTTTATGGATAAACTATCTCTTATCATTAAAAATGCGATTAGGGTGTGTGTATCCAAACACGTGGTTGTTGTTTATTAATAACAGAAAGTAACACATGCTGCTGAGAAGTTGGTTATTATCTAAGATCGTCTGCAGGAACTGACCTGAATCCGGATTATAATCGATATAATTAGCTATCTTTGAAAGTTTCCTTATCTAACTCTTTCCATTCGACCTAGAAATACAGCACAAAAAATTTAAAACCATATTTTTTTAAATATTCTAACGCAAAAAAAAATTGTTTATTGGTTATTAAATTGAAAGTCTTTGAGGGCATACAGCTGCTTCATAAAGTGTACAATTTTTTAAGCAAAAATTAAATCCTAATCTCACCAATCTAAAATGTTCCAAGTACGAAATATTTTAAATTGGTATTTATTTTTCGACCTTAAAATTCTGAAATTTCTTAAATATTACTTTTTATCCTTAACTCATCGCTACCCTACGACGACCAATAGAGGCCGAGCGCATTCGACCTGAACTTCTGAATATTAGCAGAATATTCTGAATATATCGAGGCGGGCTTTAATCTTGGCGAATGGGCTGGCTGTGTAAATATTGCATGATTTTCCAATGGATAACGTGGGACGATGAGCTAGTTTCCCTCTGAAAGTGCCTTACCAAGGCATCATTTTCCTCTTTTAGACAAATATTTATTAAGTGCTTCTCGTTGTGCCCACCAGCGGCCGAGCGTTAAAGTCTCTGAACACTGGTAGTTCGACTTGGGTTAGATTGAACGTTTTTGTAACGTGAACACTGTAGAGACATTAGGTTATTTCGAAGAAAGCAGGAGAGATGAAAAATGAGCAATGCCCTCGCCGGGACTTGAACCACGGACCTCTCGAATACGAGCCCAGTTTACTGACCATTACACCGCGAAGGCATGCCAATAAGGCTCCAGAAATACTTTATAACGTTTTTGTAGAACGACTTAGGCTGACTCAAGAACTTGTAGCTGTCCCTATGTATAACATGGATACAAACGAATTTTACCTGGAAAGTCTTCCACGAAGGCATCTCTTTATGCAGGTAGCTTTCGTTTACTTTACCATAATCAAATAAAAAGAAAATAAAAGTCCAATGCTTTTGACATAAGTTATAAACTGATCCTAACGCAAGCGCATATAGATTATTAATTCCACAATTGATCGAGTTATTAAGACCATTAAACACTGTTAGTTTCAACTAGCCAGCCTGGCCCGGCGTAAGGCCTGGCTACATGCCATTTCTCCCGATTTTATTGGGATATCCACAGTTTTAGATCACATCTCACTATTTATGTAGATCACCGAATCTCCCGGACTGAAGAAAATGTTCTCCGGCAGTGAATGAAATTTATTGAATTATTAAAGCTTAAACTGTGCAGATTCCATTCCCGCATCTCTAATGATTTTCAGCATAATTCTTTTATTAAATATTATTTTATCTCAATTGTCTTAATCTGCTGTAGACATTAGTAAAATCTTTTGTGAAGCTTCAACGAATTCTCGGTTATAATTCCAATCTGCTTTTCTAACTACAGCTCCTGATGAGCATGTTTTTAAGATTATTAAATGTTTTTTAAGATTATTTGTTTTTTTAAACAACATAACTTTTATAAATTCTTCCTTTGCTTAAAAGTTAACATAAAGCATTTTCCCAATAATAGTTTATTAGGTTTATGTCCTATATCAGTGAACTCAATTTAAAAAAAGTGATTTATTGTTTTGTGTTCTATTTCAACTCTGATTCAATTACAGTAACGATAAATGATAACTTTTATCGCTGTTAGATTGAATTCACGACTATTGAATCAGGGTTGAAACAGGAAGAGATAATTTCTATTCTTCGCTTTATTTTTCTTGTTGAGATTTGGATTTGCTAATAAAAAGTTCAGAAACTGACATCATAGTTTCTTTAACTGCTAATTCTCCATTTGTAACTATTTTCTTTTTGTTTTCTGATTCTCCAACTATAAATGCTTTCTTTTTGTTACTGAACAGCAATTTTGAAAGTTGACGTTTGCTTCTGCTGATTAAATTAAGTTCTAAAAAGTCCTTACTATTTAATTATGCGGGAATTTGATTGACATACGCTTCCACCAGCAACTTTATGGGAACCGTTTGTATTGATTTCTAAGGAATAATATTGAAATGCCTCTTCTTGTAGTCCATCAAGATTATTAACCACTCTTATGAACAACACTGATGTCCCATCTATGACTAAGTGCACTCTTATGAACAACACTGATGTCCCATCTATGACTAAGTGCACTCTTATGAACAACACTGATGTCCCATCTGTGGCTAAGTGCACTCTTATGAACAACACTGATGTCCCATTTATGGCTAAATGGTTAAGGCGGCTAAATATAAGTAGTTAGACCCGGATTTAATTCTAAGCAAATGGGCAGGCTAGAGTTGGACCTGCGTCCGATGCAGACAAATGGGCTGTTTTCATTTTTGGTTTTCGTAATTTTCCCCATCCGTAATGTGAATGTGAAAGACAGTTTCCCTTAGGAAGTCCTCTATGAAGGCATCCCTGCTCTTAAGCAGATAGCTCTCGTGTACTTTCCATATTCAGATGACCAACCAACCATTGTGTTTTGCCACATTCAAATAATGTAACCTAATACCCCTAATAAGTAATTACAACCTGGCTAAATGAGTTTTCTATCATTTTCACTGAACTCAAGTGGATAGCAGGCAGTCGTTCTTAGAGATTCCCGGTCGAAAACATCTGTCTGTAAGACAGAGAGCCCACGATCTCTTTGCCATAGTCAATCTTCACCTTAATCATTCTTTTCATGTTCTTATATTATAAATTTTAGGGACGGAAAACTTCCACTGCTTAGCAGACGTATATTATCTTCCAAAATCAATTAAAGGTGTGATAAATTTTGTTATATTTCATTATTTTTTTATTCAACATGGGCTGCAATTAAACAAATAAAACTACCAGAGTGAATTCATTAAACATTTCAACATCTGCTTACAGCCGGTTCACATCTATTCGGCAGAATCATTTCCTAAAATGCCTTTAGTTTTCTGTGCTGGTTTTTAAAATTGAATTGCGATATTTATTTAGGCAATTTTTTGCTCTTTTTTCTACTCATTTCATCGTTTATTTGAGAAGTGAATCGTTTCAAAAAAGTTTCCCAACTGATTAGTGTGCGGTAAAATCGCTAACATCATTACTGATTCGCCCATAAACTATTGATTGCTGCAAGAAAAAATAATAATGGGAGAGGTTACTCCTACTTATTTAGGGACTGAATTGTACCTGACAATGGCTTGATCGTGATTTATAGAATTAGGAACTTTAACATGACATTATGACTATATTGTATGATATTCTCTCAAACTTGGCTATAATAATAAGAGTAGCTTTCAAATTATTAACATAAATGTCCCAGATGTTTCCGCGTATTACAAAGTGAGTCTACAACGTGTTTAGACTAAGTTCGTACAAAATCGAAAATTGAAGAAACTAATGTTCTTAGCCTTCAGTGTACAATCCTTGTATGTCTATTCAGTGCTTGGCACGTTCGTGCACCTCCTGCAGTTTGACTCTTTCGTAGAATTCGTCTTTCGGAATACTATATAAATTTCTGTTGGCAGATTTCTGTATCGCTTAAGTGTATTAAAATTATGAGGGAGAAAAAGCAGTCTTCAGCTTCCAAATACTGTGAATAAGAGAGGTAGCTGAGAACTGTCACTGATGATGAAAATGACATTGCTAAACGGCGCATACTCATGCAGTAAAAACCACTTATTCGACTGACAGTTTTCATACACTTTCAACTGTCTTCGGAAGTCTCATGATTGTTATTTTGCTTCAGTAGCAAAATACTTACAATCGTTCAGTTTGGATGGCAAATGTAATATTATATCTTTTTCACATTTCCTTTCGCTCTTGCAAGATGTTGAATTTTCTGTTCTGTTAAGAAATCTCAATATTTTTTTATTCTGTTGGTGATCTTTTTTTTAATAAATATTCTTTTATTTGTAGAAGCAGCATTGAGGAGGTTCTGAAGTATATATTGTTTAAAAGAAAGGTAGTTGTAGCCAACATTGCTTAAGATGTGATGATGATATAGCAGGAGAGATAAGAAGTCACGGCAGACAATTTGTGTTTTGTGTGTTTCTAGAACAATTGCTTACTGATACTCTTGAAACTGAAACAAAATTAATTATCTTTCGTGTACTGACGTCTTGTAAGATCTTGCCAAGAAAAGATGCTGATGTTTTTAATCAAAGAAAGTTGCGAAATGTCCTCAGAAAATATTTGCTTGTATTATACAAGGTATGACAGTAAAATTCGGTGAATGATGGCATAGGATGCCCATGTGCAGTTATGGCCAAACGGCAAAGTGCGGGAAAAACACTGCATAGCATGTCTGAATAAGAGAGACAGCTACGTAGAAATCGGTATTACGAATTTCTGTTAATAACATTCTGGAGTCCAGAGGTGTAACAGTAGCTATAAAATGAAGTATCGAAGGATTTAAAGTTCTATTAAAGCTATCTCAGAAAAAAAGTCATGACATGCTAAAAAGAAGTTTACGAAAATGAAACAATATAGTATTTAAAATGCATTCATGAATGGTTTAAATTTTTTAGATGGATGAGACGTTCCTCAAAGTGTTAAACCTTCGACATCTCGTAGTGACAGAAATATTGAAAAAGTGAAGAAGATATCAGCCATAAAGAGCAATAATAAAGCTAACACGTATAAAGAGTTCAGGCAAATTCATTGTAAAGGACTGTCGGGTACGCCAGAATATGTCTTCGCGGGGTCTTGATTCTTCCTCCATGATAATACCAGCCCTAGTCATCAAACAGGTTAGTTCTTGTAGATAATTTATAGCCCTCGATTATTCATCGTGCTTACCTGGTCTTGCTTCAGAAGACGTCTTTCTGTTCCCGCATCTACAACCAGTCTAAAACGAAAAAGGTTTTCAGATATTTTCGCGCCAGTTTGTTGCCATTCGTCAAAGCGTAAGATATTTAACTTTTCTTTTAAATTCAATCTGTCTTACACGAACTAAGCGATTTAAAGGCAATAAAATCAGGTCTTTAATATTATCCTTATTAGTTGGACCCATGAAATTACATTAGTTGCATTAAAATAACTCTTTCTCCTTCTCTCCCTCTCTCTATATATAACCAAAAGAAATTTATATATATAGTTTCAGATATAAATGGTTATATAGAGATAGATAGATCTCTTTATATATAATTTCAGAATTAGCTAAGAACCATATTCTTGTCTTTAAACGTAATTAATGCCGCTGGGCTCGTTTTGGCAGTGGCGTCCTCTACTTTGTAGTTCTCTTTCCGCTGGCCTTCCAGACGACTTCTGGTCGTAATTTCGAACACCTGTTGTAGTGTTGTAGTACAACAGGTGTTCGAAACAACCTTGCAATAAAATGACCAGAACAACCTTGCGATAAAATGTACAATAAAAACCTTCTGTACAACCTTGCAATAAAATGTTTTGTATCCCATTAATCTGTTGCTGATCCTATTCTTTTTCTCTGCTTCTTTGCATCATAACTCACAACTACGGCTTTTGCGACCCTGCATTCCTATGTGATTCTGAGTCGTCTCTGTACCTTCTACACACCGTGTAAGTTTGTCGGTCTGGTAGCTAATCACCCTGTATATATATATATATATATATATATGTGTGTGTGTGTGTGTATCTAGTATTGAGAAATTGTTTTACGGCAAAAATGTGCCTACATTTTAGTCGGTGTGTGTGTAGGTGTATATATATGTAATACTATATATATGTAATAGAAACAAACTTAGAAGTAATGAACAGTAGGAATTTTCATGTCGCAGAATGCTGAAAGGCCGATTCTCAACGAGTAGGAAACTGGCAGACGAGGTAGATAGAATATTTTATTTTATTTCAGCAAATATTTTGAGGCCACAAACAACTTTGCACATTATTTGCGCCTATTTCAAGAGGTTTACATTTTTGATAACTTTGTATTAAGAAGGAAGCAGCAGACAGCGGTCCAGCTAGGCCGAATAGTAGCGAGCGAGTGCGTTATGTTCAAGCTGAAATCTTAATGCAGACTAAGTTAGTTTTGGTTCTCAATACATTTTGATTGGATAACTAATACTGCTGTAAAATTATTATTGGCTGTTTGCGTTTTAGTTCCAGTTAGATCATCAGAATTGCGTAAGAATCATATGACATGGATTAGTCTCGAAATGACGCAGGGCAAGTAGAGATTACTATTTTTAGGATACAGAGGAGATATTAATTTACAATGCTAATTTAAATTAGGAAAAGGACTGTTTGCATAACACTGATTCGTCCTATTCTCTTTTCTGCCATATCAGTTTGGGCCATAGCACCAAATCTCATCGCAAGAAGTTATATGTTTTTCAAAATAAACTTCTTAAAATGATCACAAATGCACCGTGGTTCGTTCGAAATCAGAATATTCACCACGATTTTGACATACTTTCTGCTCATGATGACTTCCTTACAAGTTCATATAATTTCTTTGAGAAAATTATAAATTCTTCTCATGCGCATGTAAAGAACATCCATTTAAATATCCTTGCACGACTCATACCACTACTTGCTTTCACTTCATCCTAGTTTCAATACTTCCTGCCGACACTTACCAGCTCGAACAGTGTTTTTCTCGCCGTATGGCGGCGGCACTGTAAACTTATTTCTTTACACTCCCCCAATGGCCTTGGGCCCTTCCAACTACAGGTCAAAACCTTCATGGCTACATGCCTATCCTAACAACAACTGACGGTAAGGGTATATATATTTATTTTTAAAATAAATATTTTAGACGTTTGGTCGCACAAGCATCCAGTGCAGTAATTATTGAATTAATGTGTTATCTATACCCGTCAAAGATGATTAAAGCACTATATAATTAGAACTCGTATATAGTTAAGCATAAATATTTTACCAGTATACTAATGTAATATATTACACTCGACTTAAATTGTCTCTAGTAGACGTAATTATTTATCCGAAAGGTGCTGCACTGTAATATTGCGGACTCACAAGTGTTCCGAATAAATTTCATTTTAGCTTTTTGATTTCTTTTTTTTTTATTCAAGAACGTACTGATTTAAAATTTTAAGAAACAAATTACTGTCATCTCTAATTTATAAGAAAAAAGAAGGTAAATGGGTACATAATTTTTCAACTATTTAAAAATGTCAAACTTCTTTGAAGTGCTGTATCGCTTTTACATGGCTGAGTAATTAAATATTCGCGCTTGACCTCGTATTATAGGAAGTGAGGTAGTTTCTCGCCCTGCATTCTTGTCTGCAGCTTTCAAACTAATAGCTTTGAACTGGTTCAAAGTTGTTCTTCAGTCTGAAGAAGTTGTTCACTTGATGTATCGCCTGTTAGTACGTGCTTGGGTTAAGAAACGATTTTCCTTCAGAATGAGTCATTCATGGACGCACCCTGCTCTGGCATGTCGCAACAGACTAGGGATCATTTCATCTTCAGATAACAATACTGCAATAGCTGTCTCTCAAGCTGTAACTGAAAATGTCATTTTACATAAAAATGCATAACATCGATAGAATAAGTTTCCCAAATAAGCCGCCTAGACGGTATAGTGGTTAGGAGAGCCGACTGCGATACCAAAGGGCCCGGTTCGAATTCGAAGAAGGCATGGTTGTAACTGTCTGTCCCTTCATAAGAGGCAACGGTGGCCGCCTATTAGGTGCGTATACAATAAAATGGCCACCACTTCTGGTCTTAGGAGTGGCCAATGTCAAATAAGCAAGTGTCCGCCATTAGATTTAAAAGAAAAGTTTCCTAAAGAGGATCTCCTAATCCAATAAAATGCGTATTCTTAATAAGAATTAAATATCGTAAGGCAAAGTAGATTGTGACTTTAATTAGATCACAAATAATAATCCACCAAAAAGCAAAGAGAAAAGACCGATGAATGCTAATTATTTAACCCAGTGAATAACAGACTGTGGGCGATTTCCTATTTTTCCATCTGAGTAATATGAACACAAGACAATTTTCCATAGAAAGCTCTCCACGAAGGTATTCCATCCGCGTAGGCGGATGCTCTCATGGCTTCAGAAGAATTAGCTCAACACAACTGGAAAATTACGCTTACTTAGGACAACTGCCACGTTAGTCCCAAAGTAAAATGGCAAAACGATGCTTTAATATCTAGTTTTTCACTTAACTGTATGTCGTTAAATGGATCTCTCAACAAGTTAGGGCTGAAGCTTGGAGTCAAAATAAAGGGTCTTCAATAACTGCTTTCTCAAATGAGCTAGAGCTATCATCAGTTCATGATATTTCAGTCATTTTTTAAGCTGAAAACGGTAATAATTCTGACAACCGTTCAGTCTCAAGGTAATTTGGCTGGTTGGATCATTGATTAAAGCAAAGCACGCAGGAAGGCTACTTGCGTAAGGTTTGGTTTATTTGGTTATTTGAGTATGGCAAACCACTCGAAGACTATCTGCCTAAAGGGAGAGAGGTCATTGTGGAGGACTTTTCTAAGGGAAACCGGCTCGTATACACGTTATATATGTGAAAAACCACGAAAACGCCCACGCAGCCAGTCCGTTCTTCTGCAATCGAACCCAGGTTGGAACTGCCAGTGCTGAGCGATTTTACTGCTCAACCACTGGTAGTTCCGACCAGTGGCTGAGCAGCAAAATGTTATAGCAGTAGATGTTAAAAACAAGAACATTATTATAAGACGTAAGAACAATATATTTAGTTTAAAGAAAGTAACCGGCAACAGTGTTGGTTAACATTTTTGCTTCATTCCATCATCTCCACATCAGTTCTCAGGAATAAAAATCCACAAGAAGTACCCTAATGTACATTTCCATAGAAAGTTATTTGCGGTGTTTTGTTACACAACGGAAAAGATCCGATTAGGCTTTTGATTAAGTCAAACCTCACTAGGCTAATCTGTCGGTAGGTAGGAATGCCTTTGTGGAGGACTTTCTAATAAAACTTGATTCATATTCTCATTACACATGAGGGAAACCATTAAAATTCCATGCAGTCAACCCATCTAACCATTTTAACTGAACCTTGGGTGAAATACCAATGTTTTGTAGTTTTAGATACTAAGCCATTGGTTAATATGTAATGAAAATAAAGACAAAATAAGAATGTAAAATAAGTAAATCTGTAATAAAAAATATTGATCCATATCACAATGAATACAATCTTCCAAAACAACCATAAGACGAGACTTGAAAACATTATTACAGAAACGAAACGCTATGTATAAAGTAAACGGGCAGACCAAAATGAAAGGAGAGTAACATCGCCTATACTATCAAAAAATATTTACTTTAACGTATCCAATAATATGTATCTACAATGGGATGGTGTTATTCTAGGTGCAAATATCTCTGTCCAAACAATAATGACCTTCTGTAACTTTGCGATTGTAAGTTTAATAAATACATCTTGGAGCAAGCGTCCTGTAATTTGTAACCACTTGCTTTTATCGTAACGTTTAAACTGATTCTACTATTCTAAATCCATAAAACGTTCCGAATTTCTTTTTAAAATGCATTTGAAATGCCCCATTATGTTCAGAATGAGCATTACTTTTTAAAATGCTTTCAAACACTCTCAGATACTGAAAATACAAGTTTTTTTTGCAAAACGTTTGGGCCAAGTTACATATACTTATTTACCATTTTTGAAATTAGTAATTAAGAAGTCACTAATGCTAAGAATTTCATTTCTTAATGCAATATTTTTTGTCTGCCTCCAACGTATGCATTCCTTAAGTTTTCAAGGCAGGCCGACATTCGCTTCTCGCTTTTGCAGAATTTTTTGTTCCTGATGAAGGGGGACCCGTTTTCCTCTTGAAATCGATTTGGATTTTACAAAATCTACGCCTAATACAAGGTTGTCGATTTGCCTGTTTTATTTTAGTCTAAACCAGATTTTATCTGATTACGAGGATCCTTTCAATTATTTTAATAGGTAAGGAAGCAATATTTTCGGTTCAAAAATTCGGTAATGAGTTTTCAGGGAATAAGCACGAATGAGGGCCCCGAAAGACTCTTTTACTATTTTTTGAATGATGGAGGTAAGGCTTTAGGAAGCCGCATAACAGTTTTTAATGAAAAACTATAGTAAAATGTAATCCAAAACTTCTCGTTTTTAGTATTTAAAACTTTTGCATCGTTGGGAACAACAAATTAGATTTTGTCTAAAATTGATAGACCGGAAATGAGACTTCATTTGAAGCTCCGAAATATCTTCGTAAAAAAAATATATTATGAGATAATCCAAAATTTCTCAAATCTGGTATTAAAATAAGTATGTGATTGAGAATAACATATTACTTTAATAAGCATTAAATGTGTTCTTGAAATTGTGCTAAGTTCAACGGGAATAAGCATTTATGAAGGCGAACTCTATGAAGCAATTAAATGTATTTATTAGCCTCAATCATCAATGTGTTCCTTTCTTTTGTGTGGAATCCCTTTTCAGATTAAAGGATGCTGTACCAAATGTTATCGCTATGTATTAAAGAAATAATATAATAAATATAAATAATATACCGAATGTAAAAGGAATGTATGGTAATATTTAACGCTCTGTCGAGAATTCTAAAGATGTTGTTTTAAAATAAGCGAATCTGAAACACTGTATCACCACAGAATATTCTGCGATTGATACGATATTTTCAATTGTGCATTGCGTGGGAGAACATAATAGTAAAATATGAGTTATGTTTCGCGCAATTCCACTCTCTACTAAACATATCTCTTCTTTATTTCTGTTAGAGATCTTGAAGCAAAATTCTGGGGTCCACCAGCGGCCGAGCATTAAAGTCGCTGAACATTGTTAGTTCGGCCCGAGGTTCGAATTCCGGGAACAGATGCCTGCATTTTAGTGGTTTTCCCCGTGTTTAACGTGTATACGAGCTAGTTTACTAAGTCTTCCACGAAAGCATCTCTTCTATTAGGCACATAGCTCTCGAAGCTTTGCCTAAATCATATAAACTAAACCAAACCGAGAAAAATTTTGTATCCCTCCAGTAATTTTACAGCAGTTCTTCCAACGCTGGCAAACTCCACAAACACATATTTTAAAATTGAGTTTGAGGTAAAAAAAAATGTCACGATTTATTTATAAAAACTGTTGGAACTCAGAATACAGCAAAAAGAACGCGTAAAAAATGGCGACATTACTTGATTGAAGGATTGTTATGATCATGGTTGCCTAAAGAATGGTTATGATCATGGCTACCAGAGTCTGACATATTCTGAAAATTTGGTGACGTCTACTAAGGTGGTTGCTATGACATACAAGAACTATAAAAAGAACGCATTTGCTCTTCATTAGCTATTTTTATCTCTTATTTAGGAAGTGAACTGCTTCCTAAAACTTTTGAAGCCCTATTTTCTCCTACCGGTCAGTTTTTAGAATTAAATATTGTAAAATATAAAAATTTCTGATTTTGTACCATCCTTTCATGCATTAACATGAAACTGAAAAGATGCATATGTTAAAGATTACCTAAACCCTTAAAATGAAATATTCGAATGAATAGATTGTCTGTATGTTGGCAGATAACCCTGGTATGCTTTGTCGTAATATGTCGTTCAAATAATCTCATGTATCTAAATCTGAGAGACTTTAAAGCCGTTCATTTATATAGGAATCTCCAACGAAGTAAATACTGTGTCAAAGTAGCAGATCAGTTGAGAATTACTCTTAAAATTTCATCAAGCTTTAATTTTAATGTGACAAATCTAGTGTCTTAAGTGTAATTAAATGATAAACCTATTGTTTCGGAATATATTCCAAGAGACGAGTTTAGATAAAAAGATGCTGTGGTAATGGCATTGAAAAAATACTATCAGTTCGAAGATTTTTCTCTGAATGAGTTGTTTTCGGTTTTAAAAAATGTCTAGGATATAGGGGTTGCACATTCCTCCGGTTTGAACAAATAGTCCCTTTTTATGTTATTGATACAAGGATTGAGGTATTTTAGGTCTTCACGTACTTACAGATAATTACAGTTTTTCTGAAATTTGCCGAATACTTACGAAAAACAGACTAAATTTCATCGTTTTAATCAACAGTAAAGATCTGCATTTTTTTCTAACAGATAACAGATAAATCTGACTCTTAAGAAAACCCTTAAGCAGGATATGATTCAATGTGCTATGGATAAGAATTGGAGGAGGATTCTGGGGAAGAGACAGCTTTAATTCCCAGTTTTCCAAGAAAGACAGCGGTAGCACTATTTAGACGTCTGACCAGACATGACTGTTTGCGAGACCACCTCTACAGAACTGGAGTGGTGGATTCCCCAAACTGTATTTTGTGTGACTCCAATCAGCCTAGGATTTCTGAACATTTAAATAATTGTATTGCACCTTCTCGGTATGAGGACACTGTTAAAAAGTACTGAAGAGCTCGTGAACTAATGGCTTCAGCGCTGATGTTTGGCATTTGTAAAATAAATATAACAGATAAATCAAAAATTTATCTAGTATCGAAAAATGGAGACTGACTGCGTGCGCATTTTCATGACTTTTCTTATGTGTGATGTGAATACGAGTGAAAGGGATTTATAAAGGAAATAAATTCTTGCATTTATACACATACTTCTTTTCACTGCAGTGAATTTTGAAATCTTCTTTTCTAAAGCCACAAATAGTTGGTTTTATTTATTTTTTTTTTTTATGTTTTGGCCATCCATATAAAAATTTAAGTCTATTTTCAAAATATAACATAATAATAAAATAATTATATTTGCGGGTGAATATCGCAAATTAGTAAAACATCAAAATACTCAAGCATCTCGCCATACGTCGTTAATGCGTTCCAGATCCTTGGACGTATACAAAACGGATGCATATTATAACACTATTTAAAACTAAATTACATATGAAGTGGGTGAAAATGTTTTTCGGTTATTAAGATTAAAAGCAGTTTCTCAATAGGCTCTAACGTCTGTGATCTTTAATAACCAATTTCCTCCCTTTCCCAACGTCGATACTGTCGTTCTTGACATACATTACGCAATAGCCAAGTCCCAGATACGCATACCATCTTCGTGCTTTTCCAGCAGTCTCTTCTTCCAGATCCACGATGATCCTAACTCGTTGCTTGACTCTTCTCGTTAACTTTCTTAAAACTCATTGTTAATGTATTTACAGAAAATATAGGCGAAGAAATATAAAATCATATGAAAATTCAGATAGATTATGGAGCGGGTTGTTCAGTGAATGATAGCAACAGGAGTAATGGCGTTCATAGACGGTTGTAGCGCTGTCTGGGAACAGCTAAACAAAGCACTCTGGGCAGTCGTGACTCATCGAATTCAGTCGTGTTCCAAACAAATATCGTATACCAAACAAATGTTTTCGCGTCCAAACAAGACATATTTCAAAGTGGGCGTAGAGTTGCCTTTGTTAAAGTTTCACTTTTCAAAACTTATTTGGTATTTACTTTTCTACTAGCCAAGAAGGCTGGCAGAAATTCCACTGAATTTGCGTCAAACATTTCGGCGGAAATTTGAATGTTAGGTTAGGTTACCTCGGTTTCATTTGTTTCATTATAGCAAAGCACTCGAGAGTTATCTGCTTAAAGGAAGGATGCCTTCCTGGAGAACTTTCTAAGGAAAACTGGTAAATACATTACACATCTGGAAAACCACGAATCTCGGCCAGCGAGCTGGCCGAGATTCGAACACAGGACCGAACGACTAGTATTCCGCGACGTTTACCGCTCGGCCACTGGATTAGGTTATGTTAATTGATTAAAGCAAAGCAATGATAAAGCAAAGCTATATGATTATAAGGGAAAGATGACTTTCTACAAGAAACTGACTCGTATCGGCGTTACACATAGGGAAAACCAACCGCATGGTCAGCCCGTTCCCCGGGATTCGAAACCAGGACGAACCACCAGTATTGAGCGACTCTACCTCTCGGCCGCTGGTGAGGGAAAATTTAAAGGAATAGACAACTCTTTGTTTAATTAGGTAATCCATAAATACAAATTACGGATGTATTATGTAATTTGAAAATGACCGAACTACGTTCCTTTTCAAATGATATTCATGATAGCGCTTCGAATATAATTGGTTTATATCTAATTGATTGACTAAACTTGAAAATCAGCTTTTTTTATTGGGGGGGGGAACCTACGAGAGACAGAGCTTCAAGCGAGACATTTTTGTCTCAACTGCAGAATCTTCCGACTTCATCTATTCCAGCGAGGTCTTGAATGGTAGCACAAGAACAACCCCGTTTCTGAAAATTGCATTTTCTTTCATTGCTATATGTGATAATGAATTACCACAGGTTCCAAATTTTAATCGTTTTTTTTTTTCATTTTACGAAGTATAGGATGAATTGTAATCGCAAAATATTTCGGTTTTCAGATTTCAACGGAAACGTTCATTTTGACCGTTTTCGAATCCATTTTGACTTATTCTGGCGTTACAGCTATATATACGTATGTCCCACATATCAGAAATGATTTGCCATAAAACGCTGAAATTTTATATTCAGGTCTTGTGACTAATTTCGGCATGACGTCTGTACGTACGTATGTATCTCGCATAACTCAAAAACGATAGGCCGTGGAATGTTGAAATCTTGTATATGAGACTGCTATAACATCTAGTTGTGCATCTCTCTTTTCTTACTGCAATCGGCAGTGCCAAAAGGGCACTTGGAATTGGAAGATCATATCGCACTTTCAAAATACAATAATTTAATGGGAGTACAAGGAAGTCATGGTCACCACGTCAAATTCTTTTCAAACTGTAAGGTAAAGACAAAGAAAGAGCAGATAAGTTGCATCCTTCTTTATAAAAACTAAACTGACTCGTCGAAGATTAATCGAGATTTCTTGAAACCAAAGCAAAGATTTTGTGAGTGTGTTGTGACGTAACGCTTATACTTTACTGACGTTAAATCTCTCTGTTTGAGAACAATTTTTGTTTCTCGAAAATGATCGACGGGGAAATAAATAAGTACCACTTGTTTATATTGTATTTTACTGAAAATATAATTTTTATTCAAATTTAAAATAGAGTAGATGCTTTTATTAAGCATGTTCCTTTATTATAAATTTCGAATAAAATGTTATATAAAAATTAATAAGATAAATTATATTTTAAAACTGAAGTCTATGCATTACTTCTTACTCTTCTGAATTTTTAGATGTGTTATCTGCTTTAAATTATTGTTATTAACCCAATAATTAAAGTGGGCTAACTACTTTTACTGCTGTAAATTTAAAAAAAAATATGGTGAAAATTTATTACATTTTTACGTACCTAAAAAACTGCGTGGTCAATGATTAGTCAAGTGGGAAAAGCAACAAAATTCTGCCTTCATTAGGCCCTACCAGCAGCCGAGTGGTTAGAAGTGCTGAACGCTAGTAGTTCGTCTTGGAGGTTCAAACCTAGGCCCAGACAGATAGTCCTCGAGTGCTTTGCTATATTCAAACAGCCAGTCGTCCTAGACTGGATTTCCATTCATTGAAGGGATGGTAATGTAGCAGTTTCGCATGTTTCTCCAAAACGCTTTCCGTGCCTTTTGTATGGCATAAATGTAAGCCAGACCCCCGAGAAATTTTTCACTGAAAGCGTTGCTCCTGCTTAAGGCCTGAATGGATAACACCCTTAACCACTAATCATTCGACTAGACTTTAAACTGTTTGGCTATATGGATGTTTGCATGTTTTCTCCATACGTAATGTGGGAATAAGAATTAATTTAAATTTAATCTTTCTTTTTTTAATTTAAGACATCTCTCCTTTTTAGTATAGAGTTGTTGTTTGCTTTGCCATAACCAATTAGACTAAATCTTAAGCAAATAATCTCGTAATTGATAAATTGAATTATTTGAAAATATTCCATAAATGCAACTAACTGTGAAAAAAAGACTGTCTTTGCGTGCTTAAATGTTATAACTTCTGATCAACGCTTTTACATATGTCCACCTGATAAAATAAGGCCTAATGCCGTGGGGCTTTTTTAACCTCGTATTCGATTGGGGTCGATGAAAGTTCGAATATTCACAGTGGTATGAAACTGGTTTTGAGTAAAAAGACTTACTAATTAGCCGTCGTTAAAAAAATAACTACAGATCGACAAAATAAAATCACTCCGTAATTTGGATAGACATTGCATTTTTCCGAAAATAGAAACATCAGCTTTGCTCTCAGCAGAATGAGGAAAAGCTTCGAACATAGGCGACATTAGTCAGGCGCTTAGATGCCGATTTTTGGTAGATGGAAGGTAAGTTGTTCTCACAAGTCACAAATAAACAAAGGCATATTTCACTTTGAATTAATAAAATGTTTAATTTATGTGGTTGTTGTTGTTACTAATCTCCCGCGTCTGATATAATCAAATCAAGCCCACGAATTATTATCATGGCAAGGACTACGAGATAGCCTCTGCCGTTAGCCAAAGCCTCGAGAATCATATAGGTCACAATCCGTCTTATGCTCACTTCCGCTCTAGTTTTGAAGGCGAACACTCTGGGGGGACCGAATCCAAGGTCTCCCACCCCTCTTTTTCTACCACCAACCTCTCGAGAGGACTTTCGGCTCACTGCATATTTTGATTGCCCCATGACGCACAGACACTGTACATTTCCAAGCATCCATGTTTTTTTCGGGATTCAAGCCTGGACCATTCGTTACAGCAGTCAGCATCGCTAACCTCCTTTCCGTCTGGGAGCGTTTAATTGATATGGAACACCTACTATACTGATTGCATGATGAGTCAAAAATTCTGCAGCAAGGTCTACTGGGATTCTAATACGGATCTTCCAGTTTGTTAGTTGGACATACTACCACTTACGCCGCGAGAACATACTCGGAGGGATACAATAATTCCTTGTATTTTCCCCCTTCCATACTTAAAGAATGACTAGGGAAAGGAACAACCCCTATTTGACCGGCCGAATGGCCATCCACCATATTTACGCTTGAGCGCCTCTATAGAATCTTTTGAAAATTGTTTAAGCGAGAAACCTAACACGTATGTCTGCAGTCTGGATGTATAGTGGTTCTAGTAGTTTATTTTTATCCTATTATGCACTTTATTTTTAAAAGATAAAATTCTGTAAAAATTTGTATTATAATTCGTGGTAAAATTATTAAATTCTGACTGAAAAATAAAAATCTTAATCGAATTAAAACGTGAAACGCAGTCGAATTACAGAAGAGAGAGTTTTTTAAAAATGAAAACCGTATTTTTATCTTGCAGATATACTGTTGCGTGCGTACGGGTTCTTAATGGATTGAATGCACAGGTCGGATGAAAAGTTAATAAAATTTATTCTTATCACAAGAAGTAAAACAAAATGCTGAAATTTTTCCTCACAGATATTCGTATAATATCACACAGCAGTTATATTTTAAACTACTAAAACGTTAATAAAATACAGTTCATAGCGCAGAAAAAGCTAATCCGATCTCATCGCTAATTCGCTGCAGTCAACAACAACAAATAAGTAAATAACTGAACTGAGATGTTTTTCTCCGACTTTTATAAGCTTTTCAATCAGTCACGAAAACTTCTCGAATTTCTCGAGGTTTCTGGAAAGCAAAAGAGCAGAATTACAGTTACAGCTAGCACACAATTGCTTTATTTCAATTTAAATATAAATTGCGAGATATCTATTTATTAAACGCGCGTACTCCTGTATTTCTACGTGTTCGGCGTAGCTTTCACTTAAAACTCGTCAAGCGCTGCATTACACGGGGAAATAAAACAATTTTAATTACAATTTTACCAAAAATAGCTAACTAAATACAAAATCCGTAACAATACTAAGTTGATAAATATTGAAAACGCTCTATGCGGGAAGTTAAATTAAAGGAAAGAAAATAAAAGCGTAAAATGATGATTAAATAAAAAGTGAATTTATCATATGTTACACTTTTATATAAGACGCAAATTACAACATTTTTTACAGTTTTTCTTTTAGTATAAAACGTTCTTAATGTTTATCGGCACATTATAGACACTGATTTTGATAGTTAAATCAAATTATTTTGATTTCTTTTTGTTATAAAATTACCTTTTTTTAGTTATAAATATCATTTGGACCATTAATTGAATCAATCATTTGCTTAACTTCATTATTCATTTACTTCATTATTACATTAACATCATTATTCACTTACTTTAAATGTAAATGAACGATGATATGACATTTTCTGATTCACAAAATGTGATTTTTAATACCCAACATCATCAAGCAGAAAAATTCGTACAAAAAATCAGGTGACTTCAAAATTTGGAATCACCAGGTTAGCAACAGAGAAGTTATACTGAATTTTTAATTTGTTCTGTAAACATTTCAAATTTTCGCACTTTATAATCATTGATAATCGCTGCTAAGAAGCCTTACTTGATATTAGCTCACCTAAACACTTGACCTTCAGTCGTAAGAAGTTATCACGATTTCTTACATTGATGAATATAAAAAAAGAACTAGGAGATTATTCATTCCTTTCTTCCCCCCCCCCCTTTATGCATGTACATGAAAACATGCAATTATTATCGATGTTTCGATAAAAATGTGCACTGTTTTGAAATGAGTTTCATAACGTGTATACTTGGATCTTAGTTGCATGAATAATTTGAAACGATGCAGTGGAAAAAACGAATTCTTTTATGTATGATAGCATCATAATTATGTATTCCTCATCCATGTTTTTTCTCTGAAGTAGTTTAAACGGCTATGAGATTTTACCAAATTGAATTTTAAAAATTGCTTTTTGAAATTAAAGAACTGAAATTTTCGCTATCGTAGATTAGTAATCGTTTTTTTCTAGGTCGTTGACCTGTGCCATGATCAAGATAAGTGTTCTAAAGATGTTGCGTAGAATTATTCTCTTTATAACGCAAAGCATTTAATCCAGGAGTTTAAATCAATCCAGTCTTCGGAATGTTACAAAAATTTTAATCTAATCCTTCGTTAGAGCTATGGGAAGAAGAATTTCTTCTATAATATGTATCGTGAAAGTTTTTGCAGACAAGAAATCGAAAGTAGAACTTGCCAATCTACAGGTAAGAATGCTCCGTACATGCTAAGTATTCATTCCCGATTTCTGTTTGACGTTTGCTGTCTCAGTGTAGCGTACCCTTGAGCAGAAATTACACAGTCCAGTCACATTAATGTGACCATCTGTCAAAAGCCAGAATAACCACCTTTCGCAGAGCGGACTGCTGCGAGACGTGCAGGAAGAGAGTCACATAGGTCCCTGAAGGTGTTCTCTGGGATGTTGAGCCATGCCGACTCTAATGCCGTGGCCAACTGCGCTAGATTACGCGGTTGAGGATCCATGGCGCGAACAACTCGATCGAGATAGTACCACAGATGCTCGATT
>KK113857.1:72136-89989 GCA_000611955.2 Stegodyphus mimosarum
TAAGTAAATAATTTAATTCGTTGTACTCGAATTAACTCGGTTAAGTGCATTAAAACGTTAAGAGCTCCGGCAACGTGTTTTTCGTACCTTAATATAAAAACGCAGATTTTAACAGCAGGGGATTGAAAATGCGTAGGAAGCTCAGTTTCACACGTTTAAATGCATATCATTTTATTTGCAAATGCCATTTGACTTACAAAGTGTTTCCTGTAAGTTCATTAATCGAAAGCATTGTCGAAAGTTAGTTGAAAGCATTGTCTAAAACGCTTCTGAACCTAAGTTTGGACCCAGTCTGAACCCAGTGGTTTACAAACATTGTATATGCGGGGAGGCCATAAACTAGAATTTATTTTATGTAGAAACCCGACCACCCTCAAAAAAGCAAATGGTATAAAAGATTGAAAATATATTCATTAGAACTGCGTTTACTTTATAAAGAAAATAAAATTCAATTACATATTCACTAACATCTCTTTTATTATTAAATTAATATAGCGGAAAAAAATATATTATTTCATCATTTATTTTAATTATTTAGATTCCTGGTCCGAAAAATATTAAAATATTCCACCGGAATTTGCTTTTGATTTACATAACCCTAGAGAAGTTGCATGAAAACCCGAGGTTCTGCTGAACACAGTTTCAACACCTCTGATCCGGCCTTATTTTTAAACAAGGCCCAACAGCGGGCGAGCGGTAAAGTCGCTGAACACTGATAGTTCGATCCGGAGTTCGAATTTTGTCAAACTGGTTGGCTGCATGAGTGTTTTCGTGGTTTTTTCCATATGTAACATGCATATGAGCCAGTTTCCCCGAGAAAGTACTCCACAAGGGCATCCCTCCCGTTAGGCAGATAATCCTCCAGCCCTTTGCCTTAGTCAAATAAATCAAGTCACATCTTATTTTAAACATGTTTGGAATTCCCAGACTTGCTTTAGTCTACAGTTAGGCGAATCGTTTAATCTGTATTCTAACAGACAGTTGAATATGCAAAACACTCTATATTGCACTAAAAGTGAAAAACCAAACAAGAGTGAAGATATTCACAGTTAATGTGTGCAGCTGAAACACTGGACTTAAAACCATTCTGAAGCATTAAATTTAATTGCTGAATATTTGGGCTATCACAGTTTACAAGGACATCTAATTGCCTATCTTGCGAGGCAGAGCCTGAATGAGATCTTAGGGACGGCGTTCTTTCAGTGGCTTTCAATGTCCACGTTCGTTACTACTGTGAAAGAGAAGCAGGATTGTAAGAAATGAAGGACGATGTGAGGGCCTCCTAAATATGAGCCTTAGTCCTCGATGCCTTACGCAAACATCTAGTACAGCTTATCGTGCTCCACGGTGTCCCTCCTCCCAAAAAAAGTTTTTATTTAATTTATTTTATTTTATTTTTTATTTTTTTTTCCCCAGCTGAAAATCTGAACTTCACGAACAGCGGAACTAGTCGATACATGAAACCGACTACGTTAGCTCAAATAAACCCCAGTGTAAATGGCTCTTAAGTAGTAGTTAGAATCTAGCTTCGAATCTCACTAGTGAAGCCACTCGTTTCTGGTTTAGTTGATTATGGCAAAGTACATTAGGGCTACCTGCCTAAAAGGAAGGTGGTGTGGTGGACTTTCTAAGGGAAAATGGCTCCTATGAATGTTACATATAGGGAAACCACGAAAACGCACATGCAGCTAGCTTGTTCGCCTGGAATCGAACCCAAGTCGGAACTACTAGTGTTCAGCGATTTTACCACTATGCTGCTGGTAGGCAAGAAGCCATTGGACTTAGTCGATTTGGTAGTCACAATATTTTTTAAGAAGTTGAGATTACCCACTTTTAATTCCATTTGTGATGTAATATTTCTGTAACAAGCAAGAACCTCTTGTATGTGATTGCCAAAACCCTTGCTCGCATGCTTTACGTACGAAATATTGTACTTGTATTGCCAGCTGAAAAGAACAAAATTCAGTGTACCTCTTCCATGAGATGCGGCGGAGTGTGGAGTTCCATCAGGCGGTGGAGTCTCAAAATATTCTTATAATTCGTAATAGTTCTGTTTTTCAATCATAAAAAGGAGGTTCATGAAAAGCACGAGACTTAGATGTCGGATACCCCTCTGTACCTAGTTTCTTTACAATTCTGCGCTTAGTTCTTAGCTCTCTTAAACCTGCTGTATTGAATGCTTTCATTTTCCAATCACGATAACACTGAGCGTTAAGTCGAACTACTGTGATTAAGTCAGAAATTAGTTTTTTATTCTCATTGAAATATTGCAGAATGCGACCTGTATAAAACTAGTTAAAAGCTCTTCCGCAAAAACTTTTTGTTGCATACATCGAAATACCTCATTCTGTAGTTTTTGTGTAAATAAGGACTGTGGTTTCTCCGTTGTTTAATACAATTTTTTGTAGGAATTCAATTTTTTTATTTGAGCCAGTTTTCCTTAGAAAATCTTTCACAGAAGTGTCTTTTCCTGTAAAAGACAACCCTTGAGTATTTGCGCATAATTTGTAAAGTAATCCAAGTATTAATTAAAGAATACGTAATTTAGAATTTTATATTGTCAGAATTCAAAGATTAACTATCAGTGTTCTTTGAAGTCTAGGTGTTTCTTTTCTGGAGTAAAAAGCTTAATGACAGATCTTCTAATTTCAGTTACAGCATAAATCGTTTTGAAAGATAAATAAATTTTGTCTCCACGCAAGATTTTATTAATCTTCATTTTTTCTTCTTACGCAGCTTGCCAGCGTTTTCCCATCATTTATAAACTAAATTATGTATATGATTCCGTTTGATGCAGCTAGTATATATAAAAAGAAAACGCTATCATTGAAACGTTAATGATGCTGATTAGTTGAACTATGCATTTCCTCTTTATTTTACCTCGATTATGTTGTTCTTCTATACTTTTTTTTCGTAATTATTTTGCGCAAACATTTCCGCGAGATTGCGTTATAGCTTTATAAAAAAGTAAGTAAATAATAAAAATTACGAGAACATACTGTGAGGTAGTTTTATCGTAAGGTAAACGTACTTTTTTCCTTTCCTCATCTTCTGTTATTAGGTGTTTTGAATAGATTTTTATCGTTATTTGTTGATTTAACTCATATGACATCAGGACACTTAAATTGGCACGTGACGTCACGTGAATGCAATGCAGCTCCTTTTCACTACCTTTGCATAAAAGTTATCCACTTAAATTACACAATTATACATATTGTATAAGGCCACGTAGACACATATTGTATAAGGCCACCAAACAAGTATAGTGCTTATTAGGTGTATCCATAATAAAATAGACACCACTTCTGGACTTTAATATATATATATATATAGTCATATATAAGTCAGAAAGTTTTTCACAATTTTCTTTATTGCGTTTTCTTTCAAAACACCATTTCCTGTGAGGCTGTTACTCTCCAAATGGGTTGTCACTTATTTCCTTTTGGCTGATTCTTGTTTTCTTTTGACCAGGTTGCTGCTTGTTCAGCTGCCAATTAACACTACCGTGCGATTTTCCCTTTGGCCAAGAAGATTGTGGTCTTCTGTTTGCTTGCAATTCTTTCTCCATTTACTTCTTTAAGAATACACCAAGGTTTTTTTTTTTTTTACTTAAATGCTTCTACAACGATACACATTGCACAAACACACTAATGCTGAAAAGCAATGTTTGAAAAATAAAATAAAACTAGGTTATTCAAGAGTTAAAAAAAAAAATATGTTTAATTGATTTTTAAGACTAGACCACAAATGTTGAATCTTCTTCTAAAGCACTGAAGAGTTAAGTTACATTAAGTTATGCTATAGCACATTAAGTTATGCTATAGTTTCAGAGCTAGTTCCGCAGCAGATGAAAAAGGCCCCTTCAAAGATGTCAAATTCATATCGCTACGATCTTGGAACTATTAAAACATATGTAGACATCTCTGTAAATCATATAAGCATACAGTTTCACCCTAAACTAGTATTACACTGAAAAACTGCATCCTATATGTTTTTGGCATTACAAGTAAGATCTTTCAACCATATAAGTTGAATATTTCTGAAAAATTTAATATTCATCTCATCTAAAAATAAAATTTTAAAAAGTCTGATTTGCTGTGCGAAGATAATTAAAAAAAAAAAAAAAGCGGAAAACACACGATACTCTTCAATACAATACTATTTCGCGACTTTTCGGTCTCCAATTGATCGATTCGCTGTGCTAAAATTGTAATCATAAAATCATAAATGAATAGATAAAAGGCAAAAGATGCATATTCTTGTCTTTCAGAATTTGATATTAAAAGTTAAACCTAAATGAAGGTAAGTTTCATGTTTGAAAATTGCAGCTAACTTTTTGATGCTAAATATTCGTCGGCATCTCCAATTAAGGGCGATAGATGGCACCACTACCGTAGCCGCATCGAACCAAACTAGCGAACCTATTCATCGTTTTACGTATTTTTCATTTTATTCCGAAGCTGACAATCTTAGTATTTAAGAAACTTGTCATTAACAAAATCCTTAAAGGTAAGTTCTAAAAAACCTATGAGATAAGTATTTACAAATAAAAAAACAGAAACTTCCCATATTTCAACCATTATCATTAAACAGAGCAGTCACAGAGTATAGGGGACTTAGGCAACCGATTAGGGTACAGCTAATTTGTTCTCACGAAAGACAGGTAAACAAGGCTATTTCTTTTTAATTATTTTTATATTTATTTTATGTGGGGACCAACAGTACTGATAGCCTAAGGCGCCAAAGATGCTGAAGCTAGGCCTGCCGCAAAACATATATTTTATCAAAGTCTGGTAGTTGATTCAAGATGAGTGGAGATAGTCTAATTACTTGATACAAGAGTGATTTTGTATGAGTCAAAATAATCTGATTATTTTGAAATTGAAACCAACGCCGTGAAATGTAACTCAAATAGGAATTATATGCTTTGTGAATTAGATATCGTGTATTTCAAGAAAACATTCTGTGTGGTTTATATAATTATTAACTCAGTTAAAACTGATTCATACCATTTAGATATTAGCAGTCTTAATTTCTCAGTTTTACCTTTCACTACCATTTTCTTTAATCATCTAGAACTTTAAATTTCAGTTTAATATTTTGAAATACTAACTGGTCATATATGTTAATGTTAGGTCATATATGTTAATTATGAGGTTGCAGTAAATTTCATTAAGTTTCTTTTCTTTCCAGAACTCGAATAGCATGCCGCTTCGAAGTGGACAGAAGTGCCATGACCCAAGTGCTTTTAGATGATATATCCCCACCTCTTGAAGATATTAATTCTTTCCCTGAAAAAGTAAGTTCTTTGAAGTGTGTAACTAATATCTATATGAAGAAGTACTATCAAAATCTAGCAACAGACACCAAAAATAAACTACCGGACTCTATTGGTTCCTTTTTACTTTAAATGGGAAACAATTTTCAAAAAAATTATTCATTATTTTTGGAGGAGGAAAAATCAATAACTGTACTAATAAGACTGTCAGGGATGTTGCTCCTTAATCTGATTTTAAATAATTTAAATGGTCGGTGAAAAGTTTAGTATCAATTAATATATTACTTATATTAAAATACTGTTAATATTTATTCCTCCTGTAGAAGAGACTTGAATTGTGGGTAATAAAAAAATTACTTAAATAAAAATAGATGAGGACAAAACTGAATTAATCATTAAATAAGCACATGTTTAGAGCATCAAGCAAAGAGGGAACCATAAGAAATTTTATTATATAATGCATTATTATTCATGCTTATTACATAGTGCATTACTTTTTCACTCAGAGCCACTAAAGGTCTTAATCTGTCTCTAGTGTCCTTCTTCAGTCTAATGAACAATTCCAAAACTGGCTTGCTTCAACTAGTAAATAGACTAATTGAAAGAAATATCATACTCAAGCTGATTTGTTGACAGACACAAATATTGGAGCCACAGCAGATTTATTTTGTTTCGGAAATTTCCAGGCTTTTATAAACGACCAAAACTGTGGAATCTGCTAATACAGTTTTGTTTTAATGGAAATGCTACTGCATTAAACATTTTACGATTTCTGTAGAAAATTGTACCAGTCTGAAGTCAGAAAAAAGTCTTAGGAAACTAACAGAAAAGAACTGATATATGTTTATATATGGTATGAAATAATGCATTCTAAAAATATATAGTTTTCTCTTACTAAATTAACACAAAATTTGATAACATTGTGCTGTACTATATATAGAAAGTTTATGTCTTCTTTGTTTGAATTTTTCATGATTTAATTTGAAGCTAAAACTTATAGAAAGTTTCTCACTCAAATATTTAATAAACATGCTGTTTCATCCCACCCCTGATATTTATTTAAATCGTTTTGATTGCTTTATTTTTTTTAATTGATGATAAAATATCTCGGTTTCAACAATGAACTGCACATTTTGTATTTTAAATAAATTACTATATGAAATAACTTTGCCATGTTTTTAATATTTTTCAACACTGAATAAACTTTTAGGTAACCAAGTGGTTGAAGCCACAAAACACTCACTCTTCACTTCATGTTCTGTTCCCGACAGTTGAAGTAATTTTGTGGTTTCTCATATCTATCATGAATATAAACCATTTTCCTCTAAAATTCCTTTGCATGTGAATCCCTTTTGTTAGGTATATGTGCTTCTCATGATTTTAGAAATAATTTCAAGTATATTTAACTCTTAGACAAAAAAAAAGACGCACCAAGAAGGAGTTATCCGAATGGGACGAAAATCGGTAGAAGTGATGTACATGTACAGAAAAACAAATGATTACAGTTTGAAAAAAATTGGATGATTTATTGAAGTGATAGAGCTTCACAAAGTGAAAAAGTCAGTAACGCGTTTGTCCACCTCTGGCCCTTATGCAAGCAGTTATTCGGCTTGGCATCGATTCATAGAGGTTGCGGATGTCCTCCTGAGAGATATCGTGCCAAATTCTGTTCAACTGGTGCGTTAGATCGTCAACATCTCGAGCTGGTTGGAGGGCCCTGCCTATAATGCACGTGCTGAAAAGGAGAGAGATCAGGTGACCTTGCTGGCCAAGGTAATTTTCGGCAAACACTAAGGCAAGCAGTAGAAACATGTGCAGTGTGAGGGCGGGCATTATCTTGCTGAAATGTAAGCCCAGGGTGGCGTGACATGAAGGGCAACACAATGGGCATTAGAACTTCGTCGATGTACCGCTGTGCTGTAAGGTTACGACGGATGACAACCAAAGGGGTTCTACTATGAAATGAAATAGCACCCCAGACCATCACTCCTGGTTGTTGGCCTGTCTGCCGGAAGACAGTCAGGTTAGTCCGCTGTCCGGGGCGTCTCCAGACAGGCCTTCGCTGATCATTAGGGCTCAGTTCAAAGTGGGACTCATCACTGAAGACTATTCTACTCCAGTCAGTGACATTCCAGTGCGAATGAGCCCGACACCACTGCAAACGGGCTTGACGTTGTACAGAGGTCAATGGTAGTAGGTGCAAGGGGCGCCGTGACCTCAGCCCCCTTTCTGTGAGCCGTCTATGAATGGTCCTTGCGGTCACTGAAGCACTAGTTGCATGATAATGTTGCATCTGGGGCTGTGAATGCCGCTCTGACGATTGCTCGGTCTTTACGTTCTGTCGTCTCTCTAGGCCTACCCGTTCCTTCTTGACGCTGTGTGCGGCCATGGTTCACCCATTCCTGCCAACATTGTCTAATAGTGGCATCGCTCCTGCTGAAAAAAAACCTGCTGAAATGTCGAGCTATTCGCCTATAAGACTACCGGCTTCTTTGAGCCCAACTACACGACCTCTCTCAAATTCTGACATTTAAGCATATTGTTCGCGCATCTCTATGCGAGGCATAGTCTACCAGATATATGCATGTCAGGGATATGTGTACCAGAGTACACGGAATGAAATTCGTGAAGAATTTATGACCTGGAATCGTTATTTCTCCTCTTAAATATCCTACCAGTTGCGCAGATGAGATGTCTTGTAACGACAACGATTTATTCATTGGCAGCCAAAATGTAAATTTTGCATTTTCCGTCGAAACCTGTATGCATATCAGTTTGTGTCCAATTTGCTTTATATCTTCTCGGTGCGTCGTGGCGCGTCTTTTTTTTTTTGTCTAAGAGTGTGTATTGTAGACATGCTTAAACAGTATGTAAAATTCTCACAAATAATAAATTAATATATTTTACTTTTAGTTATTTTTAATTGATCTCTTTTATATGATAAATAAAATTCCATCTTGAATATTACTCTGTTAGAAATTTTTAAATCTAGCTAAACAGATGAAGATGCATTTATAAGGAATATATATGTAATTCAGTCTTAAATACTCTGTACTTTTAATCCACATGTAGCTAACAGATATTTAATTTTTAGGTAACAACAGCTTTTAGGAACCATTTCACTGTATCTTGTAGCTGTGTAAATAATTTTATGAAGAGAGCATTCCCAGTCTTAGGATGGCTTCCTAAATACAGTATCAAAAATGATTTACTCCTAGATGTTTTGACTGGCTTTACATTACTAATTTTACATGTACCTCAAGGTATGGATAAATTGATACAAAATTTAATAATATTTCGAATATACTACAAAAATTTTGACATTTTTCATTCATGTTACCTGTATTAAAATACGATGGTCAAATGTTTTTCAAATGTAACTGTACATTATTTCTTTATAATACACTTTATTTTAATAAAACTTTCTTATTATTACAAGTTCCTTCAGTTTCTCATGCTTTAAAAATTTGCAAATGAATTAAAAATTATTCATGACATTTAACCTATTCTTTTCTTTTCCTTTTTTTTTTAGGTATGGCATATGCACAACTGGCATCTTTGCCTCCTGTGTATGGTTTATACACATCATTTTATCCAGTACTAGTTTATTTTTTCTTAGGGACATCTCGACATGTATCTATGGGTATGTTATACATATTAATAGTAAACACGTGCAATACACACTGTAGTTCTGTTCTAAATTTGTCTTGTCTGCATGGCATTTTTCCATCTTTTCTAATGAATACCAGTGTTACGTTCCACTGGTTCATGGATTTGGAGAGATATATGACAAAACTTGATGAAGAATCAAAACACAATTTATTCATCAGTATTACACAGGACTGTTCTAAAGACGCGTTACAGTCGTCGAAAAACTATGACAAACACTCTGGAACAATCAGCAACACAGCTTTCAGGCTATAATGGTGAAGACAGTTTCACGACAAAGCACTAAAGTACAGCTCCCGACTCGGTCGGTTGCTCTCAAGCTAATCTTTGAACTCAAATCACTACTACTGAACTCAGCATATTCAAGATACTCTTCACAATAAACAGACAAAAAACTCAAGATACACTCGATGATATACTGATATTTCGTGTACAGGCAGGGTTATATAGCTTTTGATCTGCCTTCGAGAACATTCTGAGGTAAACGAGTAAGAATTCCTTCTAGAATGTTCTCGCTCCATCTATGGGATATCGCCAATTCTGTCAACCTTGTTTTCCCTTGCCATTTTCTTGCAACACTAAACCTGCTTTGCGAGGATGCTGTCTTACCGCGGCTAGGCATTTCGTAACACAATGAATGTGAGCCAGTTTTCCTTTGAACCTACTCTAAAAACACATTTCTCTTAGGGTAATTAAGCCCATTTGAGCTTAACTATTAAGTAATTTAATCCTAACAAACTTAATTTTTCAGTGTTATCAAACTGCAGTTATATACAGTTTCAATAAAAGCCGAGAAACATGAAACATTATTTATGAAAGTTGGTATTTTTTCTCATTAGGATACTGCTAACTATATTTTTTATTTTAATCATGTATTTTATTTAACTCTATTTGTTACTTTACCGCATGGAAAATTAAGATAATCTTCATACTGTTTATAATTTCATTTGTCTGGATACTTTTATGATAAATATTTAAAGAATGGCAAAAAATTCAAAATTCTTTATTGAAACAAAATATGCAAAATAATCACTTTCTGCTTGCTAATAGAGGGAGCCTTTCCTATCTTGCTAATTATAGACTTAGAAAAGGATATTGACTTATCAAAAAGAAAATGAAAAACATTAAAAAAATTTCCTTTCCTTATCATTTCTTCTAACCACTTCTGTTCTTTGTTCTAGATATTCAATGCTAACTCAATTTGTGCCATTTAACCACGAACGCTTAATTAACCATTATTCAAGTAACTGAGAGAAATTTTTGACAATCTGCTAATTTTTCAACATTAAGATTTATAAATATGGGGGACGGAGGGAATTGAGAAAAACAACAAACAATGTAAGAATACAGTGAAGTCACATCAAAACTTTGCAGTGCAAAGCAAAAATTCTGCAATAAAGATAGGAAACAAGTATAGTAGAACTGATTTATATTATTTATAGTTAGTAATTAATTTCTTATAATGCAGAATCTCAAAATCTTCTGTTGCAAAATCAGTAGTAGAATCTCTCTAGGAATTTTGCACTTAAAAAAATCTGTAACTAGTTAATATCACTATAAGCAATATATCTTTCATTGAAATTGAGAATTATTTATGAGGCATTCTTTATCAGTCATTTCTTGAATTAGTGAGTCATTTCTTTGAAATTGAGAATTATTTTTATAATTATTGTTTGAACACACGGGGGGGGGAAACTTCTGTGGTGTAGTATTTGCTACTTTGTAGAACAGGTAACTGGTGCTTGCTAAGAATAAGGGAAGGGGGATCAGTCAATGGAATGTTAGTATTAATTAACAGAGCTGTAATTTGAACTATTGTGCATCATTTTGCAGTGCACTCTAAAACCTGTTATTAAGGGTAGAATAGTACATCAAGGAAAATAAATCAAAATATATTGTCACGGACATAAATCTTCCAAATCATATAAAGTTTGTTCTTTAATAAAACTATTTAATGCTTGAAACCTGTTTAAGACATTTCTACAAATTTTTAAACTAAATTCATTATGTGTATTCTTAAACAAACGTCAAAAATCTCTTCTAAAGAATAATTTAACCAATAAAAGATTCATTCCACATTCATATATTTATTGATTTAAGCACATTAATAATTTATTTTTTCTCAGGTACTTTTGCAATTTCTAGTCTTCTGGCTGGTACAGAAGTTGACGACGTATTCCGCCAAGAAACCATTAATCATAAAATTATGGCTGAAGAAACAAATATGCTCAATGGAACAATGAATTCTTCAATGTCTACATTGGGTCCACCTGTAGTTCATGATAAGATCCACATCGCCATGATAATTACATTTGTTGTTGGTATACTTCAGGTCAGGTATTTATTAACTATACATTTTCTAATCTTTTAATCATTGTTTCTCCTTCATTGTGAACATTTATCTCTTTTCCTCCATAAAGCATGTCAAATGCACTAGAACTTCACGAAATAACATCATACTGGATAATGCAAAGAAAATTATTTTCTTTATTAGCCCACCTGTAATATATAATCCTTACTAATTATTATTTTCTTAAATCCCACAGAGATATTTTGTGGGAATATAAAATACAAAACTTCACTTTTGATAAGGTGAAGGCTTATTATATAGTGGTGGTTATGAAATATGTGTTCAATGGCCAATGGCAACTAATTTTGTGTAAGGCTTCTCACATGTAGGGTAACACTGTAGCTCTAAGTCTGCTAAAATTGAAAATATTCTCTTTTATGCCACACTAAGTTCACATTACAGCTTTTGGTTACCTAATTATTGACGTCTACTAAATTACATAATCAGATACAGTTAATCTATATATAACTTTGCTTGCTAAATGTGTGTGTGTGTGTGTGGTGTGTGTGTGTGTGTGTGTGTGTGTGTGTGTGTGTGTGTGTGTGTGCGTGCGTGTGCGTGTGCGTGTGCGTGTGTGTGATGTACCAAATGTAGTCGTAGCTCAAAGTATCAGAAGATAAGTTTAAAGAAAAAACAGGATGCATTTATTAATCCGATCAATCATTTAAAATCCGATCCCCGGAGTAAATAAAAAAGAACAACTAATAACTTTTTGTATTGAAGTTTACTCCATCGTTACATTAATGTAAAGACCCCCCGATATTCCTTTGCGAGTCCTTTTATAATCTCTGGAGAGGCGGAGCTTCCAAAAAATGACGTCAGCCTCGTCAGCCAATCCAGTTCGCTTTAAATATTTCCAGAACATTCAGTAACTGTGCGTGTAGAAAAGCGGGAAAATCAACTTGACTACGGGGTTGTGCATTTAATTCCACGTACTTTCAAATAACAGATCGTCGCCATTAAATGAAAAAAACATGCATTTGGAATTGTGACTGGGGAAAAAACAAAAGAAAAGACGAAATTTAAGTTAGGGTTTTAAGTGTATTTTTGACAATGGAATTTTTTTATTACATGTATATATAAACATTAAACTGCGGAAAAAATATCAGTAAAGACATAAAGCAAATGTAGAACTACTTTTTCATAAAGACGAAAATTGAAATTCATAATTAATAAATTTCAAATAATCCTATAAATGCAGCAAAGAATTTTTAAAATTGTTAAAATCAAAACTTTTAAACAAGCATACCCCAATTCAAATTTTATGAAATTTAAAGAAATTTAAATAATTAAAAAGAAGAGAAATTCAGTCAACTTCAATGCCACTTCATCAGAGAAAAGGAACATCGAAACCAACTGAAATCTCTATTCTACAAAAATCCTTGCTTTTCTGTATCCAGAATTAGCCGTTGAACCATTTCGATGTATTTTAATCATAATTTTTATATATATAATATCAGCATTTAATATGAAATTATGATATTTCATATTTAACAAAATCCTAGCCATCCTGCTGTTAACAAAATATAAATATTATATCTCCAAGAAATTTGTATTTTTTTTACGTAAGAGAGTACTATTTTTATAAATATTTTCACTGTGGAATCATTGTACACAAGTGATATAAATTATTGTAAAATAATGGAAAATTTGAAACCAGTTTTTCTATTTCAAGGTTCAAAATATTGATATAAATTGTTTAAAATGATTGATATTCAGTCACTAATGAAGATTTTAAGTGTTGAAATGTTTCTAAAATACTGTGCCCCCTTCTTTATATTCATGTAAATTATGAAACATTTATTCAGACATCAATAAAGAATAAAAGCATATGTGAGTTCATAACTGGACTGATTACTTTTTCTGCAGACGGCTATGGGTCTTTGTCGGATGGGATACTTGACTTCTTTTATGTCAGACGAGATGATCAGCGCATTCATTACAGGAACTGTCATCCATATTCTTACTAGTCAAATCAAGCCTCTCACTGGTGTTGAGATCCTGAAACACTCTGGGCCTTTCAATGTTATCATTGTAAGTTGCTAGTTACGATTTCTGTACTCATAAGGAAATGATGAATTGCATACGTTGTCAATAATGTTTATACTCTCACCATATAAAAATTAATCAATATTACTATAATTTAAAATTATTTTGCAGACATGGATTTCTTTCTTCAGTAACATACAAACTGTGAAGTATATGGTTATCTTACTATCCATCTGCAGTCTTCTCTTTCTAATTGTAGTTAAAGAATTTATTAATGGAATCTGCTTGAAGAAATCAAAAATTCCTGTTCCAGCTGAACTTATACTGGTACATATTATAATATTTGGCAAATAATTAAAAATATAAATATTCCCATAAGATACAACAGTATGCCATTTCCCGTATGAAATCATGCCGTCCTTTTCTAGGTAATTTCTGGTACTTTGATTTCCAAATATCTCTCTTTGCATACACATGGTGATGTTGATGTTGTTGGGTGCACACCAACAGGGTAGGTGAGATTATTAAACAAACTAATATCTTTGCTGTTTTCTGCAATGTTATCAATAAATTCTTACACTACTTCATACAACTAGCATTTTAATCATCATCCTATTATTGCAATTTTTATTTTCCTTTATGTAAGATATCTTTATTCATGACATTAATTTTTAAGACTTATATTTACAAAGAAACCATAAAATTCTTATCTTTAAAAATAAATGTATATTGTAATATTGTTTATATATATTGCAATATACTTATGAATATATATTGTAGTATTCTATATTATAATATATTAATAAACGAATGAATATTGTAAAACTGTTTTTTGTTTAGATTAAAAGCTCCAGAGCTTCCACCATTTGAGCTGGTTCCAAAAGTTCTCACATCCAGCATGATCTTGTCAATCATTTGTGCTGCAACAACACTCTCGATGGTTCTCATATATGCAAAAAAGCATGAATATGAAGTGGATACAAACCAGGTAAATCTTTAAGAAATATGATTAAATGGTTTTCAAAATTTTTACTAGTTTAAGTGATTTTTTGCACGAGGTTTCAAGAAAAATGGACTGCCAGGGACTGATTTAAATCATTCTGCATTTATGTCAGTACCAGCACTAGGTTTTAAACTTTATTGCACAATACATTCCAACCTCTTGGAATTTAATTTCACTCAAGTATGCATGTATCTTCTTATTCATTTCAAAATACTCCAGTGCTTAATTTCAGCACAATGCAATGGGGCTGAGTTCCAATGCTGACAGAAATCACAATTTATACTGCAGCCTCTTCACCTTTGTGGAAATGGTTCAAAGCAGCTTCTTTCCTAATTATTATTCTGCTTGCATTACAGAAATTCATTTAAATAGCCCTAGCAAGAAACGTTTTATCCAAGAAGATTAGCAGTCACATCTATATTTCAAAATATAAGAAATATCTTTGTTGTTTATGATACGTTTTGAATATCTTTGATTAAAGAGAAATCCTTGTCAATACTATCATAATTGGCATATTTAATTTTGGAATGAAATAATTACTAAGTGCTACAAAATTTCTTTGGAATGAGTGAAAAAATGGCGTCAAGAACATAAATATATTTCTCTCTAATGTTCCATATGTATTTCCTAAATAATTTCTTAATAAACCCTTGCTTTAGACTTTCATAGCTATTTTTTTAAATAACATATTGCTCATTTAATTTATAACAATAGCCAAATAAAAATAGATGATGTTCATTTCCTGTAATTCCTCCTCATCTACCACTCCTTTTATGTGACTGGGACACATTAAAACTTCCATCTTTATCTCATCAAACACACATTTGTTTGATATAACTATTCAGTCACACATTTCT
This sequence comes from Stegodyphus mimosarum, assembly GCA_000611955.2. NCBI lineage: Eukaryota > Metazoa > Arthropoda > Arachnida > Araneae > Eresidae > Stegodyphus > Stegodyphus mimosarum. Next base: position 87,283 of record KK113857.1, read on the forward strand.
CTCACTTTATCATTCTATATCACGTTATGTTTTAGGAAACTTTTTTCATGTTACTATTGAAGTGCATTTTCTGTGACAACAGGTTTAACATTTAAATGTCATTGCATTTTTCTGATGATACGCCTTGATATACATGATGCAAATTACATAAAAACTGTTCGGGTTTTTTATCTTCTCAGTTTTATTATAACTAGTTACTCTAATTTTTGTTCAGAATTTCTAATAATAATTTACACTATATTTTCTATTTTCTGTAAAGCTTTAAGGAAAGAAAAATCTTCTTGATTAAAAATAATTTAATATATTACTTCTTCAGATTCTTAGTTCCTTAAATACACATATTATCAAATGAATTTGTTACTCGGATATTACAACTTGATTACATACAATAATAGTTCGTGTGAAATCAAATACTCAAATTTTTAATCAAACATATCCCGAGTATGTCTCAAATCAGTAGAAAAATCTGAAAGAAATAAGTTTTATTTATGGAACAATGGTATTAAAAGATAAAAACGAAAACAACTTCTAAATACAAGACAGCCTATAAAATTAACATTTTTAAATTTGCAGTAAGAAAGTGATAATGGGATAAAACAAAAAACGATATAAAAAAGCAACACAATGAAGCTATAAAACTGAATATTTCCGAACAAAAACACAAAAAATAAAAATGTATTTTTGCAAATTGAAATATATGAGATAAATTTCAATTTGATTACAACAACAATGTTTTTTTTAAAAAAAACACAGTAGTAAAATTTAGCATAAAATATTACGACTACAGTCTGATTTGTCGGGACTTTGGCGATTCCGGATTTTAGATCATCAATTTAAATCTACTAAAAGGACATGTAGAGATTATAAAATCAAAATATGAAATAGTTTTTGTGAAATAATGAACCGTTTACAACTTCAGAAGAAATCAGAATTTATAGAAAAAGCTCAATATTTATTTTCTTCTTTTATTAAGAATTTCTTTCAATGTAAGTTTTTTAAACTGTTTATTTTTATACTAATTATTTCTCTTTAATTTTCTGCATTCCCATAATTTCTTGTTCAGGTGCAAAGTCCTGCAATTATTGCCTTGCCGAGAATTCTCTCTAAACTGTCAGTCAAAATCTTTTTATTCTCAAAAATCTCTTTGTCACTATCAAGAGTAATATTTTCTGGATTTGACACCATACCACAGATTTCCCTGTCCGTTAGTCAACTTATGATTGGACATCACCATCTCAATGAAAAACTTTTGTTATATCATCTTTATTTATTATCACTTTTCCACAAATTCAGTTACTTAGAAAATGTCGCTTTCTGTAGCATTCAAAATCTATACCAAAATTTCTCTTTAATTTTCTAGATTCCCATAATTTGCCAGATTCTGAAATTGTACTTTCTTAAGTCGGAGCTCCCAGCGACGTTTTCTTACCTCATAGTCTATACAGAAGGCATATAGTAAATATGCTTTGGTTTCACAGATTCCGAGACAGCTCCAGTATTAGAAAGTCTTTTTGACATAATTTGAAAAAATATGATCTTTAATTTTGAAAAGAGAGCTATAATAATATTAGACTGAAAAAAAATATCTGTAACAAATTAGTTAAAAGAATGCAATTTGCTATTTAACTGAATTTCTTCTGAATTTAATCCTTTCTCTCTTCTCGCTGTTTTGTTAACAAAAGAAAACCACTATTAGCAACATCCCACTCCCAACAACTAATGTATTGGGGCTTCCCTTATAGTTTAGGACAGATAATAAATTACCACTTCAATCTCCATAATCACTCAATGGCTGAAAGTATGGTAATAGCTAATGTCAAAGTATTGTCGTTGGCTAGGATGGTGCAATTTCCCGAGCAGCAGTTGTTTAAAAGTGACATACAGGAATCTGAGTTAGAAGGAAATTGCTTTTCCTGGCGTATCCTATTCTCCATTCGTAAATTTTCTGTAAAACAAAATCTTGGTGGACCAAGTGGTCGAGTATTAGATCATTCCGGATATTGAGTGTCTTGGATTTTAAACTTTATAATGTATATATCGAGGTTCTCAACCGGGAACTGAATTTCACAGTGTCAAGGGGGAATGTGGTCAAACTTTTATTTAAATTTTAGGTATTTAGTTTTAGTTTATGAATATAAAAAATAAGTTTTATTCAAGTTTTGGTATTAAAATCATTTTCTAATTTTTTTTGTTTGTTTGTTTAATTTATGAAACACAATAAAAAATAATGTACACTTATATAAATGTATATGCACTTTTCAAGTTTTGGAAAGGAGAAGGTAAATGATCATTTAGCTATGGTAGAAGGGATACACGGAGCAAAAAAATGTTTGAGAACCACTGCATATACTTTTTAAAAGGGTATTCGTTATTTATCTTATTCATTTAAAATGGTATTCATTATTTATCTTATTCAATGTCAATACATTACAAGTAACATGTATTCATAAATTTATATTTTCTTTCCTGTTTATAGGAACTAATAGCATATGGTGTTGGTGGTATAGTATCTTCCTTTTTCTTCTGCTTTCCGAGTTGTGGTTCACTATCAAGAAGTGCAATGCAAGAGAGTACTGGTGCAAAATCACAAGTATATACCTAGCTTTTTTCTTTTTTTTTTAATTGGAAATAATTTTGGCTGTTAACCTCACATGGATAAAAACTCTTCAGCATCATTTGTAAGTCATATGAAAGGATTATAGTCCTG
>KK113857.1:90010-101568 GCA_000611955.2 Stegodyphus mimosarum
TATCATTTATTTTATTACGACATTATTATGTGATCACTGCAAATCATTATTTCAACCTTATTATTAATGATTTAGCTAAGCAATTTGTTTTACTTGGATTAAGAATATGTATTTCTTTCAGATATTTGTTACACAGAAAAAACATGAATAAGCAAAAATAAATGCCTCACATTTATTTTATGATGTCAAAATTTAAACTATAGGCTAAATAACTATATTGAATTGTCACAATTTTAACTCTATGAGACAGATTCACATTACAAACAGAGTTAGTAAATTATGAATGCTTGACCTTTAAGGTACATCATAATACCTTTCAGAAAGATTTGAAAACAAGTTTAACTGCATCTAACAAATGACAAATAGTTGAAATAGTTGTAACAAAAATAATTTTTATATTTTTTTTTTCATAACTAAGTTATTTTATAGAAAATATCTGTTCGAGATTTACTCAAATGAATTTAATTTCCCCCCACCGTCACATGAATTTGTATAGTCAATCATTACATTTTCAAAATTTTTATTGATTTTCCTTATTCCTTCGTTAGGAGCTGTTCTGTTATATATAAGATGTTGTGTGGGTGCATCATTTATAAAATGGAAGGTTATAATAGCATATAAAAGAAGCTGAATTTCAATTACGCATTAGATTTTATACTAATTTCTAAAAAATACATACATAACAAAATGAAATATTTAAAATTTGCATGAAAGTTAAAAAAACTAAGAACTCAAACATAGTTACTAAGACAGGCATTTTTTATGTATATGTAAACACATACACTTTACAATTATGATTGTCGAACAGTGAAATCATTTGACAGATGAGTAAAATGAAATCAAAATTATCAGACACCGGAAGACATTGCAACGAAATAGCCAATGAGAGAATTTCATTTTGTTGGCAAAATAAGAATTATCTTGCATTCTGTTTGCAAATTATAATGAAATCACAACACTGAAATATGCAGTTAGAATAGCAATTAAACCTTAATGACATTTTTGCATTTTAAAGTATCAAAATTTTATTAAGAAGTGTAAAGGTCTACTAAAAATGTCATATTTTTATTCCTCCACCCTAATTTTCTTGTGACTTTCTCAAATTTATCCATACCTGCCAAAGACTGAATGGATAAAATTCCTGAATACTTGTAGTTTTGAGAAAGTTGAATTCCAGGTCAGAAAACATTGCTACGTAGAAAGTATTAGATTATTATGATATGTGTGAATTTTGTAGCTGTCTACATCCACATCCATTTTATTATGTAAACTATATTTTTTAAAATTAATTGCAAAAGTTTCATTCTCATTTCACAAAAGTATCTTTTTATCTTTAGTATTTACGCGCAGAAAAAAAAAATTTACAGCTAATATATTTCATCGGGAGTTTGATTGTGTAGAGTAGGGATTCCCAACCCTTTTCTTAAACTAACAATTAAAATTTTAAAATAAGTTTTAAAAAATTGCGTAAACTATTTATAGTTTATTATTTTTATACAATTCTTTTTAATTTTACAAATATAAAGTTTTTAAAACAAAATTATAAATTCTAATTACACAAAAGTTTGGATGATGTGATGTATTATTTTTAATATTTGGAATACAACTGTTTAACTTAATTCTTAAATCATCTCGGTCCACAATATCCAAACTGTCTCTTATTTTCCGCAGTAATTTATTGATTTGATAAAAATCTGCTTCCACTACATAAGAAAATGGAAAAGTCAATAATGTTGGTTCTGTAACAATTTTTATTTTCAGATATTTCTGTTAGATGACTTTTTAAATTCCAAAACTTAGCCTGCCCATGTGTTTTGAATGTAACTTTGTACAGTTTTATATCACTAAACAATTAATTATCAACATTATTCGTAATTTTTTGTGATCATTGGGACCTTGATCATGCCAATCGATTGCCAGTGTATATCTGACTATCGATGCCTTGACCCCATGTGGTTAATATCGACCCTGTTCGGAACCTTTGTTTTAGAGATATATAAAGAATCACTCTCAAATAAACATAAATATGATCAATTCCTTATACACAAGAGTTTTCTGCACTGGCAAACAGGTCATGGGCACTGTAACACAGTCAGTCGGTCAATCTTGAAAAGCATCATATACTTTGGTGTATATGCAGAAAAAATCTTGCTATCTTTACTTATTTCACCTCTTTTTTTGTTCATTTTAAATATTACTTTCATATTTTTAAAGAAAAAACGAACTTACAAAAGTATTTTTCTTTGCAGATTTGCAGTCTTGTATCATGTATGTTGATGCCTGTTGTATTATTAGTATTAGCGCCACAGTTCGAGCCATTACCCAGTGTTAGTATATTTCTTACTTTATAAGTATAATAATTTATCAGAATAAACCCCACTCTTACATATCCCTTTTTTCTTTATGAATCAACAGTGTGTTCTGTCAGCTATCATTGTGGTGTCTTTGAAATCCATGCTGATGTACTTTGGAGATCTGAAACGAGCTTGGAAGGCTTCTAAATTGGATGCTGTAATTTAATTTTTTCAATGAGGTTTTTATATTAATAATGTATGTTAAGCAAATAAATTACATGAAAACATGTATTTAATTTATTTTTTTCTAGTCCGTTTGGATTGTGACATTTCTATCAGTTGTTATATTGGATATGGATTATGGCCTGATCATTGGAATTCTGTTTTCATTAATCACGGTACTTTTCCGATCCCAATAGTAAGTTCTTTTATCTATTTTACCTGACTAGAAATGGAAAAAAATTATACTTAATTTTAAAAATCATAAATACTTATCAAATAAAGAACTGATTTTCTCATCATGATGATTCTTTTTTATAAAGTTGAAGGTTTAAGAATAATATTTAATTTTAAAGATTCGAATGAATAAAATCATATTCATAATATGATTGTTTTTCTTAAATTAAGTAAACTTTTAAATGTGTTCTAAAAATGTTATAATAGATTAGAAGGCTTTAACTGCAGAATGTGTTGAGAAATTACTAAAGTTCATCAAAAGCTAAATATATGAAATTCAGGAATTCTTTTTTGTGCTTAACTAATTTAAAGCCTGAGAAGTAAAAAACATAGCCCCCTCATTGCAGAGTCAGATTAATAAAATTCTTCGTTTTACTGTACTTGTTTGTATTCAGATTATTTTATAAAGTAATCACCTCATTTTAGAATTCTGATGAAAGTGCATACGATATGATCTATGCTTTGAAATAATAATCAAATAAACAGCTAAAAGTTTCCAAATTCAGAATCCACATCCAACTGAAAAGAGATAATGATGATGGTTTTTTTTTTTTTAACACCTTACATATGATGATGCTTCAGAGTGTAAATAACCTGCTTTTATAATCCTCCATGCAGTATATCACTGTTATTTTTCTTCCAAAAATGGGAAAAATTGATAAAAATTTGTTTTAGAAATCTTACCTAATTTTTGCAACAGGGATTTCAAACATTAACAAAACATAGCTTTTCATAAATGTTAAAATCACTTCTTTCAAAATTAAACATACTCATTTATTTCTGAGATGGAATAGAAAAGTTACAAGTTTTATGAAAAAAATCCATTTTATTTATTATTTTACCTAGATTTACTATAAAAATTTTTATCAACATTTTAAAGCAATAGCTAATATTTTGCAATAACATCATGTTGCATTAATTTTAAGCATATTCATTTCATTTTTAGCCCAGAAACCTGCCTACTAGGTAACTTATCAGGCACAGAAATATACAGAAATGTAGAAAAATATCCAAACGTATGTAATGTTTAAAATCTTTCTTTCACCTTGATTACTGATATTTATAATATATACTGTAGAGTAATCCTATTCTTAGTTTTAAATAAGATACATGCATTTCAGGTGATGGAAATACCAAGTGTAAAAATCTTCCATTTTGGAGCATCCATCTATTTTGGCAACAGAGAATATTTTAGGTCACAGATATTCCACCATGTCAGTTTTCAGCAAAGGTATGATTTGAAAAAAATTCTAATTTAGTATATAATGAATTAATACTTTAGATGGTTTAAACTATAAATTAAAAGAAGTCTTGTTGAGTTGTGTCAAAAGTAAGCTATTTATGCAATCACTTGTAAGTCTGTCTACTTGAACATGGTACCATCGTGGTGTTGCAGACAGAAGCGTGACTCGTAAGTAAACACAATTTCATTCCATTCTGCCGTCCACATCCTTCTTTCATCGCACCATTGGCGGCGGAGACGTCTGTGGTTCTGCGTCAAGGGTAGACGAAACAACGGACGTCTTGCGGACAGACCACTCTGCTGTAAACGGCGTCGAATGGTTACAGACTGAATGTGCTGTACTACGGTTCGTGATGTGACTGAGCGATTCATCACTGCCATGAGCACAATGTTCCTCTCATCACGTGAAGTGGTGCACTGAGGTGGATACGATCGAACACGTCGGTCCGTCATACCCTACTGCATCCAGCGGTCACATATCTGCATTACAGTTGTTTGGTTTCGTCTAACACGACTACCGATTTCCCTGAAAGATAATCCACACTCTCGGTAAGCCACTATCCTTCCTCTGTCGAACTCAGATACTTGATCAAATAACAAATGATCATCGCTGTTTACTACGAGGCATACTGAAACTTTTTTTTTTAAAAAAACCACAAGAAAAACACAATTGCCGAATTTGAAATCGTCGAAAACTCCAAGCCTTAAATAGCGCTTTGAAATGGCGCCACAGGCACGCGTGATGTGCATCTGAGCTGAAATTCTAATCATTTGCATATCTCACCTCCACTAATGCATGTTGTAAATTTCATGTTATTTGCATGCTTCCTTCAGGATGTTGCATTTACGGTGGCCAGCAGTGTATATCGCAAATTTAAATTATAATTTTTAAAAGTTATTGAATTACTATATCAGCTGTGGCAAGAATATGTAATAGAATTGATCTCTTAATTAAAAAAAAATAAATAAAAATTCTTGCAGACTACACACGTCTATCACGATTTAAAAGAATAAGGTGAATGCCCTGCTTAAAAGGTAAATGTTCAAAATTACCTAGTTCCTTCGAAAGAGTATTAAATTACTTTTTGGGTCAAGGAATTATTTAAAAAATGATAGCAATCGATTATTGACAATCATATGATATCATATCATGTTTTGCTAACGATTTTTAAACAATGAGGTATATCTACATAGATGATTATTATTACTTATGGATAAGAAATTTGTATTTTATTTTTAGAAATGCTTTATTTAATTACTGGCATATACAGGGTGTATCAGTACAGCAGTGACAAACTTTCTGGCGAGAGAGAGTAAAACCTTGACAATAGGAAATCATATAGTAATGCATGGTCCGAATCACTTTCCTGGCACGGTAGTTATGACACAAAAATCAAGAAAGAAAGGACACTAATGGGGTAAGAAAACATATTTATTGTTCAAAATACAGCAAAACCAAAGAAAAAGCAACATAAAGCGACAGAGATCGTCATCAAAGAAGGTGTTTGAAATTATGACCAGGACCGTGATGCAGATCTTCCATGCAAAGGTGAAGTGAGGCCTGCATCACGGTCCAGGGTCGTAATTTCGAACACCTTCTTTAATGAAAATCGTTGTTTGTTTTTGTTCTTATTTGTTGGTTTCTGCTGTACTAAACATAATAAAACACGTCTTGTCTCACTGTTTGTGTCCTTCCCTTTTTATGTTTTGTGTCATCACTACCATGCCAGGAAAGCGTTCCCGACCATGCATTGCTATGTGATTTCCCATCATGTAGGTGTATCTCTCCTAAAAGTTTGTCATCACTGTACTGATAATATTTTTTAACAAAATATTGTATCTATTAAAAAAAGGGAAATTACTGAAAACTAAACTAGGAAAAAATTTATCTCTTTTATTAAAGACATTTTATTAGCTAAAAATTCAATTAAATAATAGTAACACCTTTAATGTAAAACAATTGACATTTTCTGGAATACATAAATATGTTTCTTTAAAATTTGCCAGCAACTCCATGAACATCATTTAAATTTAAAATCATAGAAAGTATCAAGCAAAATTCAATGAAAAAAGCAATTAAAGTTTTGCTAAAACATAAAATGAGAATTTGTCTACTTCATACAAAAAAAATTTAAACAGTTGTAAAAAATAAATAATGCTTTTAAAAAAAAACATTTCTGAATATAATTTTTAAGCTGTTCAGAAAATATGTAAAATAATTTCAAGAAAAGAAACAGTAATTTTCAACATTACTAATAAAACAACTGATGATCATAGCTGACATGTTTATAAAATATCATAAGTTATCAGTGCAGTAATTCAAAACATAACATTAGAAATAAAATCAGAATAATTTAAAAAAAGTTTCCTTTATTTATGAAATATTGCTTTAGAGAAGATAATCCTATGAAACAGATTACGCAAGTTACGCAAAATAAACCTGATAAAATTACTATTTTTGCAATTTTTTTGGGGGAAGGCATTGATTTTAATTAATAAAAGGCTTAGCATTTCAACAAATTGCATAAATCCTTTTTCTTTGCTTTCTTTCTTTTTTGTTTTAATCTAGCTTTTTTAATTATGATATTCTAAATAATAAGAAATTATACTGAGCTATTTTGGAATGATTCCTAACTAAATGAGCTTTGAGAGAAGTTTTGAAGAGGAAAAATTAACACTCTAAAAAAAAGTACTCAGTAGGAAGTATAATAAACATGTTATAAACTACAGAATGGCAAGATTATGGCCATCTGAGTATGACTTGTAACTTTTAGATTCTGTAAAAATTAACAGAATAATTCACTAAGAGTTCAAATAATAAACTGATGCATTATTTCATATAAAGAATAAAAATATTACACCCTATGATTGTATATACTGAAATTGTGAAGATTAAATAGATGATAAAAGGAGAATAAATTATAATGATTAAGTTGATTGAAAATATTTAAGATGGAGTTAGTTTATTTTTTTATTAAATATTACTTTCAAAAATAATGCCTAAAATACTATCTTTAGTAATCTGAATGGATACTGACAATATCACTTGAGGCTATGCACCTTTAATTTGACAAAAAATTCATTCTGTCATTCATTCCGCGTGAGAATATAGTTTTAGAGATGTCTGCCAAGTGATATTTTAATATGCTTATTTAATATTATTAATTTCCTAATTAAATTTTTGGAAATGTTTAATCAAATTTTATGCATTTTGATGCTTAAGAAAATTTTCCAGAGCCAAGTTGTAATTCCATTTTATTTACTTCAAGGATATTTGCTTATTCTGCTACTAAAATTAATATTCCAAACCATTTGTTTTGGTGAGATATAAATTATCAATTTATCCGAATTCTGTTTCGAAATTGGTTCAAATTACAAATCTGAAGTTTAGCAAATATGTGAAAAGATGACGAGTTTGTATACATATGCAATGAAAGTTTTTGGCTTTAACAACATGTGCATAAATCTGTTACATTTTCTTTTCAGTCAAACTACAAAGGCTCAAATAAAGTACCAAAATGCACAGGTAAAACTAAAAAAATATATTTAAGCAAATGCGTAATTTGAAGTTCATTTCTTTCATGCACCTAAAAAATAATTTTTTTACAGTGTGAGAAAGATAAGATTGTTACAACAGAGGATCAGTTGACGTTTTCAAATACTTACAAATATGATTTCTTAAAAATCATTATTCTGGAACTTTCTGCTGTGGCTTACATGGATTCTGGCGGAGTTGCTATGCTTTTACAGGTAAGCTTGGAATTATTAGTAAGTATTAAACAAAAATATTTTCATATGTACAACCTAAAATCTTGGAGTATGAGATATTTAATTTTAACACGCTTTAATGATGTTTTTTCAGGATTGCATAATGGGCCAAAATAATGAAACAAATAGCTTAAGGCTATTTATTTTGTTAGGTACAAGAAAGATTATCTTATCATGTTGACAAAACAGGTCTTAAAATTTCAGTGGAATAATAAAAATTATAAGTAAGCCAGGATGTAATACAGAACTTCATTTACTCTACCATACATTTTGATAATAATAAGTAAAAAGTAATAGCTCTAGGTGAAAGAAATATGAAGTGATGAGGATGCAGACATAATATGAAAAGAGAGAATAAAACAAGATACTATTAAGCTCTGCCTGACAAGGCTAGTAGAATGTCAATAAAAGCTCTGATAGAACTGAGTACCAAAGCAAGTTTTAAGCGTGTGAATTTAATCAACATTTAATTTTATCTATCAGATGCAACTCATTCATTTATTTTTCTTTACACTTCTGAGTTTGCATCGTTTCCTTTCAAGTCTGAAATTTTAAATATTTTGTTAAAAAATGCATAGAGTGTTGGTTCATTGTATCATTAGTGAAAGTTCTGCTATTGTTTACTTATTTTTATGCCTTAAGAATTTTAGTGCATTTAGACTGCAACAGATGGAGTTACTGCCGTGTGATGTCATATGGTTGTAACGGTATCGAAAATTCTTTCTTGTTTTTTTTATATGTAACGTGTATTCGATACGGGATGTGCTTACGGTGGAATAGTGTAAGAAAATGCTATCGTGTTTTCTTTAGTGGAAAATATTCAAGTATTCAGTCGTCATGTGGGCCGCTTACTTCATATTAAAAGTGATACTACACTCACTTCCAAAAGTTAACCACGAAGATGTAAAATGCAAAAAAATCAACAAATACTGCTTTGATTGACACAAAGTTCAGAAAAAAAAGCAGGAAAGTAGCTTATATATTTATGCATAAAACAAAATCAATAATTATATACAGAAATGAAAACAATATTAAATTTTTGTAAGTTATCAGATAATGACATACTGGAGACTTATAACAGAATTATGTATAAAGTGAAAATAAACAGTATAAAATGAAAAAAGGCCATTAATAGGGTATGTGATCCCCCTCATCTGTATACAAAGTTTACACCTTGTGACCATGCTTTCAATTAAGTGGTCAACCACCGCAGAATAAAGCAATCGCCATTCTTCTTGTAGAGCAGTTTCCAGCTTAATAAGAGTGGCTGGAGGTGGGAAACGGGAAGATACAGCACCTCCGAGACCATCCCAAAGATTTTCGATGGGATTAAGGTCGGGCGAATATGCTGGCCACGCCATATGCGCAATCCCTTCACTCTCCAGGTAGCCATCGATGATGTCAGCTCTATGGGGACGTGCGTTACTGTCCATTAAAACAAAAGTAGGGCCAACTGCAACAGCGTACAATCTCACAATGAGTTCTAGGTCTTCATCTCGATACCGGACAGCCGTCAAAGAACCCCGTTTAAAGATGTGCAGGTAGGTGCGGTATCCTAATGAAATCCCTGTCCACACCATAATGCTAGCGCCTCGGAATGCGTGATGTTCGGTGATATTTTGGGACTGATTGCGTGTTCGTTGTTCACGCCATATCCTTATACGCTTGTCATCAGACTCCAGAGCAAATCTTGACTCATCAGTAAACATGACATTGCCCCAGTCAGACACATTCCAATTGACATGTTCCCGGCACCACTGTAATCGTGCCCTCTTGATTGGACGGATAGAGGAACACAAACTCGAGATAGCCGGGCGTACAGTCCACTCATATGTAATCTTCGGTGTACAATAGCTGCAGATATCGCCTTACCAATGGACGCTGTAACCATAGATGTCACACGTGTGGAGTTCGCTCTGCGATTCCGCTTGGCTACAATAGCAATATATCGATCTTCAGCGGGAGTTGTAACCCTTGGATGACTGGCTACGGGCCTTCGGACAACTGTCTGTGTGGTTTGGAATTGTTTCCATAAACGTGAAATTACAGAATGATGAACGCCGAAGAAAAGAGCAACATCTGTGATCGACTGTCCTGCTTCAATGCGCCCCACAGCACGCCAGCGCTCAGAATCTTTCTTTCGTCTTCTGGAAGTCATAGACACACGCATGTGTTGAAAACAAATTGTACGAAAGTTTTAAACACCTTCTATCAGCATTTACAATCAACTTCTGTAACCCTTCATAAAGCTGGCTTCTTATAAGACTGCCTTTTTTGCATATTTCTTGATATAAAAGCGCGATTGGCTGTTACCTAACATATTTGCATTCTTCCATCTACCTCTGCAGCGAACTGCATCCTCTTCAATTCTGATTGGCTTCTGGAAATTAGCATTTTGCTGTCCGTGCTTAACTTCTGGAAGTGAGTGTATATTAGAATGGTTATTTATTAGTGTTTACAGTCCCATTTTCTCGTCTTCAAGTGAAAACAAAACAAAACCAACTAGCTATTATGTCCAGGAAATTAAATAATATTTCATAGATAACATTTAAAAACTTCAATCTGTCTAGTAATGCAAATAACAGAAAACTTTTAAGTTCAGAACATGTAGAAACATTTATGGAAAAAGAATCAATGTTTAAAAGAACATTTCTCCTTAATCTCTTAACACTCAATTTATTTCAAGAAAAACAATGAAAAAGAATAATCTTTTTTAACTGAAATATAATTTGAGTATTTCTTGCTTCAGTAGTTCTTAAAAGTTTATAAAAATGTTTAACTGGTGCCTAAGCAGTGCACGAACACATTAAAATTTTTGTAATGGAAAATTCCCGTATGAGTGCAAAGGAGATAACTTGCTGTATTGTTATGTTATTCATACAATAAAAATAATAAATTTTCTGGTTCTGGATTAGTTTCAACTGCTTAATTATTCTAAATATCATATATATTCTAAATATGACAACTCATGGAATACAAAATTAATTTTTTAGGTAATGAGAGAATTTGCAGTGAACAATATTGTGATATATTTGGCTTGTGTTCAAGGTGAGTAACAATCTTTTCATACAGTGAAAATCTGATTTTCAGTAGTAGCAGTTTTATGATTAAATATATATACAAGGTGGTTCAAAACTACATGTAAAAAATGTAAAGGCATGTAGAGAGGATCTAAATAAGCAGATTTCATATAAGAATGTATGTGCAGTAATGGCATATTGAGCCAGTGAGAATGCAGCATATAAAAGCACCGCGCCAGCTAGATTCTTCATATGCCTCACGGATCTTGAGCAGCATGCATCGTTACACCAATGCAGAGCTTGCCGATGTGCATTTCATGTATGGGGCTGCACAAGGAAATGGATTAGCTGCTCTGTGACAAACTGTAACAGCAAATGAATCATTAGGAAAACAACCAGCTGGATATTATTAGAGACTTCCTGTTTTGGACTAACTTTAAGAAACTCATTTTTAGAGCCAGGGTGTAAGCGATTCGGCCAGGAAGAATGTCCTGAAGGCTAATGGGTCTTTATCCCCTAATGCTTTTATGATGCCGACTTGTTCACGGCTGTTCGCTGTCTTTTGTGAGAAGAGACGAAGCAGTGGAGTTGGATAGACATGTAGTCAGAGAACTCTGTGGGAAACTCGCTTTTTCCCTTCTGTAAGATATAGCAATGTAACAATTTACGCTATTCATCCATTATTTAATCACGAATGAAATTGTTGTTGAGTTTTAAATAAATTTAAAAAGACAATCCTGTCTTGCTATTTTTCCATAAAAGCTCGGAAACGTTACA
>KK113857.1:103506-129857 GCA_000611955.2 Stegodyphus mimosarum
GGACTAACTTTAAGAAACTCATTTTTAGAGCCAGGGTGTAAGCGATTCGGCCAGGAAGAATGTCCTGAAGGCTAATGGGTCTTTATCCCCTAATGCTTTTATGATGCCGACTTGTTCACGGCTGTTCGCTGTCTTTTGTGAGAAGAGACGAAGCAGTGGAGTTGGATAGACATGTAGTCAGAGAACTCTGTGGGAAACTCGCTTTTTCCCTTCTGTAAGATATAGCAATGTAACAATTTACGCTATTCATCCATTATTTAATCACGAATGAAATTGTTGTTGAGTTTTAAATAAATTTAAAAAGACAATCCTGTCTTGCTATTTTTCCATAAAAGCTCGGAAACGTTACAGCTCAAAGGATGTAGCAGAAGCGATTCCCGGATAGGAATCGGCCAGACTGTAGAACATTCGAGTGTCTTCATGGGGAGTTAAGCAAAGGTGGATCATTTTATGCATCCAGTCATGATACTGGCACTGGAAGATATTATTACGAAATATCCAGCCGCGGTAAGATAGCTTCCGAGCAAAGCAGATTTAGGGTTGCCATATTTGGCGACAAAATTGACGATATACCACAAATGGATGAAGAACCTTCTGGAATGAATTCTTACTGGTTTGGTCCAGAATGTTCTCGAATGCAAGCCAAAAGCTATGTGTGGAAAGTCAGTGAGTGAGAGCCTAGCGAATGAGTCAGTCAGTGTCTCGCAGTCTATCCAGTTAGTTGTGAATTAGTGCCTCCTCAAGTTTTATCTTGAGTGTGTTGAGCTCCGAGAACAACCGAACTGAGTCGGGAGCAATACTATAGTGCTTATCGTCAAGTGCATCACGAGTTGTAATGTGGAGAGTCTTGAGAGTACGTAGAGTTCCGAGAACGACTGAACCGAGTTGGGAGCTACACTCTGGTGCTTTACCGTGAAGCTGTCTCCACCGTTATAGCCTGATGGCTGTGTTGCTGCTTGTGTCAGCATATTTGGTATAGTTTTATGATGACTGTAAATGTGTTTTTGGAGCTGTCCTACGTTATACTGGCTAATAAATTGCGTTTTGATACTTTATCAAGTGTTGTTGCCCTTATTCACACCAAAGCCAGGAACCCATACAAGAAGAAAAACACAACAATACTGAAGAATTACTGCAGTGGAAAAAAGAATACTAAACACAGTAGGGGATAATACTTCGTCAAGCTTGAGAGCAGTAAGACATGTGTTGGGTGTTAGCCATGCAACTGTTCTGAGGACTTTATATGAAGACAGAATGTATCCGTATCATTTACAAAGAGTGCAAGCAATGATCTCTGATAATTATCTTCCACATCTCAACTTTACCCATTGGTACCTACAGCAAACTGCAGGCAATCAAAATTTCCCTGCAGATGTTTTATTCACTGATGAGGCTACCGCTACACTGTCGGATATGTTTAAGATCCCAGGGTTAGTACACATTTCTGTACACGGAAATTAAGTGCTTTTAAGGATCATTAATGAAAAAAATTAAGGGCCTATAAACAAATGGGAACTGAATAAATTCAATTAAAAATATCTATGGCTGAACTTCATTTTTGTAATACCATCCTAAAAAGAAAATAGATCCGTAAGTAGGATGAATTATTATTAAACATAAATTAACAAAATTATTAATAAGTTTGAGAATAAAATCAACTTTATAAAATGTATCAAGCAGCATTAAATATTTTACATTTATAATAGTTGGACATATTTGAAAGAAAATAAGTGACATTTTATTTATGTTTTGCTAACAGTTAGTTTTATTATTATTATTTTTTTTAATGCTTCATTTTTGTCACATACTTGCTCAGTCTAGAGGTTTAGTAAATAGCAAGTGATTTTATGTCAAGCGGCATAGATTAAAATGAGAAATAAGATCATACTCAGCATGATTCATAACAAAAGATCGCCCTGTCACCGCTGCTGCTTGCCTAGAGAAAGACCTGCTGATTAGAAGAAACCTAAAAGGCCTAATAATTGGCAAGATTTGAAAGTTAGCTGGGCTCTGTCTGTATCTTGTCCAATAAACCACTAAAGCACCACAGGTGATAAGTTGTTTTGTATTGCTTTAAGTCTTACTAGATGCAAAGAATAAGTTTTACCCGAATTTTTACATTTTTGTGTTTTATCTTGTGGCCACGGTAAGGATTAATGAAAGGCATAACTCGCTTTAATATGCAGATATAATTTTTAAGGGTAAGCAGTTAGTTATAAATAATTAAATTAGGAAGTTAGATAACCTTAATCATTATGGATTTACATGGCCAATATGAAATTTTATTTATTTTTTAATACTATTTGTTAAGAAAGCCTTATTAAAATCGCGATCTAATAAAATTTCAAAGTTTAAAATACATGTAATTTATGACATTGATTCTTAAATGATATTAGGATAATTACACATTAAAAGCTACAAAACATTCATGTTTTATAACAACAAAATATTTATGCGTCTTTTTAATATGAAGCCTTCCCAGACATTTTGGCTAATTTAAATCAATTTGCTTCTCTTTAAGAATGTTTTCTAACAATCTGAAAATTGTCTCAATAAATCTGATGTGTACCAGACCAGTGTTCTCAGTAGTTTCTACATGCTTTATCTCCTAACTTGTCAACCTCTCTACAATGTAGTTATGAGGGTTCACTTGATCTGGTAAAAGTTAAATAGTCTAAAACCTCTCGACAGACGTGAAGCAAATTATCGCTGTCTGAAAGTAATTACAATGTCAGAAACAGGTTTAAATAAGCCTCTTATATAAAAAGAACTTAGAACATAAAGGCATGTTCTGATGCTAACAAAATCAGTTACAGCTTGTGGTGATGTAATTAAGCAAGAACAATCAAATTCAAACTAAAAATACAGACTAGTGATCAAAGACTATACAATTTAATTTTAATTTAAGCTGGCTCAAAATGGGAAACTATAGTAAAGGCTGAAATTTTAAAAAAAAATGTAATTTACATAATAATAACTGTACATATCTTTGAAAAATAATTTTCTTTATGTATTATTCAGTCTCTTTCTTCAACACATTTCCTTTTCATTTTAGAATTTTTGGATTTAATTAAGGATTTCTGTTATTCTAAAAAAAATAAATGCATTTAGAATGCATAGAAAAAGCTGCTAATTTTATTTCTTTAGCAATATCAAAATTCAGAAGAAATATGAAATATATGTATGGTACGGGGCTGGTGGTTATAATGTGGCAGAAATTTTAGAATTTAGTGGCAAACTGAGCAACAAAATCTAGAAATGCCATAACTTTTAGAATTTAGAGCAGGCACTGGAAGCAGAATTTAGAAAGGTACTAGGCAGCAGAATTTAAGATTCACAGAGATTGCATCAGGTGGGGAAATGACTAGTGCCATTTCTGTATGATGCATTAAGGCATATTATATGAATCTTTTAAATTCTTAGTTTTAAATTTCTTTATTAATTAAAAAATACATTTTTATAACGCCTGTCCATGTGATAAGATTAGAAGCATTTTTGATATTTTCCATGCTTGTGTTCAATGAAAAGTACAGAAAATAAAGGGAAGATAAACATGTTAAGAAAAAGATTCTAGTGTCAGAAGTAAAACATTCAAATATTGTTTTCATTGCTGTTCCAGGCATTCTCCAAAAAGTAAGAAATTCATCACAAACTTTCTGTAAAATACATCCATTATGAGTTAATACCATGGAGACATCTTTAATTTTGCCACATATTACTGGAATCTTACTATTCATATTACTAGAATTGTGGGGCTATAACTTGCCTTCAAATTATTCTAAATTTTCCAAGCTGCAGTGTCTAAAATCCTAAAGAAAAATTATCCCTCCCAATTCCGTAATAGCCAAAAGCCAGAAAAATTTTGAAAAAAAAGGAAAAGTGTAAAATAAATTTTATAGAGAAAATTAATGCATATTCTGAGAATTCTGAATATTCTCAGACAATTACATGGGAAAACTCTTACTATGAAAAAATTAAAAAGAAAACATTTTTAATTAATTACATAGCTAATTTCGCTTTTAGTCAGAACTGTTTCGTAAATTGTGTTCTATAGCATTATACCTTGTTTATTTCTGATTCAAAATATTGTATAATGGAACTTTATAATATGACAGCGAAAAATAAAAATATTTTATTATAATGTTACTTTTTAAAGATAATTTCAATACATTACCATTATTTTAATGAAATTTATTAATGTTACAATGTACTAAAAAAATTGTAGAAAAATTCTCAGATCTCGGAATTAAAAATTTTCTATAAAAACTGATCTTAAAATCGCCAAAATGTTGATATGTCGCCAAATTTAGAACCGTTAAATAAAAAAATTCACATCACCAAAAGCGAAAAGTTGTTTAAGAGATCTTCATTAGAAAAAAAAAAAAGAAAGAATTTCGAAATGCTTATGTTTCACTTCTTGCTCAGAAACTCGAGTATCACACTATTTATATTAGAAATAAGAACAAATTATAACACATTAAACCCATTCAAAAGATAACCATATATGTCAGTGAATCGCCAAAAATATTCCTCCAAAATGCTAATTCACACTCAAACTGACAGTCGTAAAAACAGACAGAAATTTCCGATGATTAAAATTAAGGACCTTCTGCCGATTTTGGACGAAATCAAGGACTTTTAAGGACTCTTTAAGAATCGTACGAAACCTGGATCCCTAATTTTCACCTGTGGGCTCATGATAACCCACATGGCACAATAACACATGCCTACAAAGAAAGGTTTCCCATTAATGTTTGGGCAGGCAATTGAGCACAATAACTAAGTAGGACCATACGTTCTACCTAGTGGTTTAACTAGCCACATATACGGCATCTTCCTACAATCGGAGATCTTACCTGAACTGTTCGCAAGCAAATGTGGTACCAATGGAGCCCCAGCTCACTTCAGCTGGAACATCAGGAATCACCTGTATGCTTTCTATGGTCAGCATTGGATAGAACAGGGTGGACCAGTTCACTAGCCACCACGTTCTTCTGATTTAACCTCCATGAATTTCTTCTTTAGGGGGTCAAATTTAAAAGCCTGACGTACGAGAGTACCGTCACATCTGCAGATTTTGTTGCCGCCTTGTCTGTTGCAGTTGACATGTGCTCGACATGCCCGACATCTTTTCTAATGTACGTTGATCCATGCACCGCTGCTGTGAATGGTGGCTGCTCTTTGGAGACCCTATTATTAACAGTTAATAATGTTTTTTCTTTTGTCTTTTCAGTTTCCTGCGATTCATACTGCTTTACGTACTAGCGCTTTAATGCTACATTACCACAAAAACAATCCTATACGAAATCTGCTTATTTATGCCCCTCTACCTGCCTTTACATTTTAGGCATATAGTTTTGAACCACCCTGTATATACAAATTAATTACAGGAATTTGATTGTATTTCTGATAATATTTTAAGTTTTAAACTTTAATGATGTCTATTTTGGTTTAGAAACATGCTGATTTATTTACCCATTTCGTTGTAGTACCAAACCCTGATGATGATACAGTAAAAGATGTAAATTTCTTATTTCATTTTTGGTTAAGCATGTTTTGCTCCCATTTTCTTGCAGTTTGCTACTGTGCTTCTGGTTTTCGTTTTTCGCAAATAGTTTATTCTGAACTGAATATGGAATGAATTTTAAATGTATTATTTAATTTATTATCTAAGGAGATTATCTTCCCAGAAAAAGTAGAGTAAAAACTTAATGAAATTTGAAAACTATTGTAACAAAATTAACTTATTGTTCATTATAGAATTTTGATATTAAATTAATTATTGCTGATTCCATGAAAAAAGGCTGACTTTTCAAAGGGTATTTGTCTTTTTCAACAAAATCACCAACAATTAAGAAAATCTGAATTGCCTTCCACCTTCCCACAGTACTTCGTGAAAATTTGATTTAACAGTATCTAGATTAAGATTTTAACTCAATTCAAGTTACTTTTAATTCTCAAGCAGACTAGGGAAATATGGGACATGATTCTGACTCTAAATAAAGTACTGTAAAAATACTTAGAAAACTTTTCAATACATTTTGACAGAATATGCAATTAATCAAAAATGCCTTAAAAATATACACTTAAATAAGCATATTTATAAAAATGTTTTGACAATAAACAAAAAATTAATTTTAGAATTAAAATTTCATTCTATGAAACATAAAAGTTACAAAAATATGGCCAAAAATTAAATTAGATAACTCCTAATAAAATAAAATTGCTGTCTTGCTGGTTTTAACATTTTGTTTGAAAAAACTTAAAAAAGAATAATAGCTACTGTGAAAAGGTTGTAGCAACTTTTCAGGGTTGCAATGTATAAGCTGATGCATTAATGATGTCTAAAAATACTATGACAAATAAAATTCTGACATACAATTTTCCCAGTTTCCATTTGTGGATGCTAACTGGTGAGAAAAATTCTAAAAAAAAAAAAAGAATATTGTTGATTGGACTGTATACAGAGAAGTGTTAAAATGCGGGGCTGAAGTTGACAAGAAAACTGCTCTCTAAAAATCATGAGGCAGTGAATATGAAAATGGTAGAAATTAGAACAGGAGTTATATAAAATATTTTTAAAAATTAAAGTAATTAAATTTATAGGAATTAAAAACTAAGTTACAATATATACAAATCTCCAATACTAATAAATACTTCCTACTTTACCTTGCTATCGTTTTAAAGCAATTATTGTCCTTACATTATTAAAGATTAAATTTGATACCAGCTTTTTTAAGGAAAAAAGTTCAGAAATTTAGTGGAAATTTTATTATCAATTAAAATTTCTGTAAGCAAAATCATTTCATTTTGTAAGTAACTAACTTCCACACAAATATTTTTTATTTTAGTTATTTATTTCTTTTTGATTTGTAATGGTTTTATTCAGAATTAAGCAAAAAAAAATCCCCCTATAATGCAATTTTAACTTAACAATAACTTCAGTATAATAGTTTTCCAATTACAATAAATTTTTACTCTACTTTTCCCAGGAAGATAATCTCTCTAGTTACTATATATCATAAAGATATGGAATTCAGGAAATTTTAGACTGATGAAATTTAATTTGCAATTGCCTATAAAGGGGTCATTTTTAAAGGAATGATTATTTATAAATATTTGTTTCAGGAATTTTCCTTAAATATTTCAATGCAAGCAACAAAAATGCTGCAATATTTTTTATTAAGTATAAATGTCCATACCAAATGGAAGAAAAACATGCCAATGGAAAATTGAGACAAGGTCCTTCAGAAGCAAACATTTTTTACTCCTAAATTCTTACATATTCATAATCGATGCCAAATTAAGACTGTTTCTTGCCTAATTTTAAATAAATAACCTACTTTCTCATTAAGTTAAATTACTCATAAAAAAGAACTACAGTAAAAACTTAGCTATCTGGAAAACTCAGGAAATCCTGAATTTCAGGTGATTGAGCATATAAAAAATGCTTTTCGCTGTAGAAATGCGAAATGAATAGAAGAAAAAGTTTCCAATCTAAAATTATAAAAAGAGTCACTTTATTTGTTATTCAACTTGAATATCAAACGCCTACATTTTATGAGATTTTGAAAGAAAAAAGAACATTTCAAACATAACAAAATAAAACATTATATTCAATTGCCAACCTCCATCAGCCATGGAAATCTCATCAAATTTGCATAATCTTCATGTCACAGTTCAGTAATTTTGAAAGCATTCTGCTGCATGTTGTTCCTTTGCAAACAAAGTCCAACATTGTAATCATTTTTCTAATAAAGTGATTAAATGACAGTTTTATCATTTTTTACAAAAAATAAACCGACTTACAGAGAATGAATTAGGTTTATGCAATTATATATATAGTTACTGTTCCCTTTTAGTGCAGCAATTAAGTAAAAAGAATATATAGCAGGTGATCCAAAACTAAAAGAAAATATAAAAATTCTATCATTCAAAAAGTATTAATAGTAGCATGATGGGATTTCACAAAAATGTACATAAAGTTTTTTTTTTTTTGGTTCAATAATGAAAAATTTTATTGCCATGCAAACTAGGCTTTTCAGATTAAAACAATGATGTGGCCTGACTGGCTACCAAAAGTCATATGGATTGACTAGGTGAATGTTTTGCTCAATGGAAGTGCAAATGCATATAACTGTCACATCTGTCACATTCTGGAAGTCCTTTGCTGTGAACACCAGTATTAATACAGTGCAACAATAATTTCTGTTAAATTTTGTTTTTGCTTAAAGCAACATCAAAACCATATCCTTGTGTGGAGATACTGAGAGAAATTAATACTGGAAGCTTGTACATCACATTGGCTCAGTAACTGGATTGATAATATGGGACATCATTGCATATACATCTCCTTCACCTATAGTCTGTATATCAAGTCTTTAACCAGGCACCTTAAATTATTGAGGTTTTTAATGCCTGTGGCTACACCATACATTTCCAGAGCATTTATTACTTACCTTTTAACAAGACAATGTGCGACTGCATGTTGCCCACTCTGTTTCATCAATACACAAAGCATTTTGACTTCTTTTTTGGCCAGCATTTGCTATGCAAAGTTTATTTGACTCCATGCTTAGCCATATAACAACAGGCATAATTGCCACTGGGATACTGATTTTTGCATGATCTGTATTTCAAAACTATCTCAAATTTTAATCACCTTATTCTTTTATTAAAATAATTTTTTAACTAGATATAATTATTTTGAGTACTTTCTTTTCCGATATGCAGCACTATTAATGGTCAGCAATATAATAAGCTTGTATGGTACTTTCTGATCAGTTATTTTTTGTTATGAATGAATAAATGGGCTTACTTGTTTGCTGTTCTTTAGAAGAGAACATAATGCATTTTCTGAATGTTTGAACATTACAAAATTTGTACATTTAGAATTTAGTTTATTGAAGAACTGAAAATTATTTTGCAGCTTCAGATATATTTAACTCCATTTTCATAAAAAGAAATTGTTATGAATGAATAAATGGGCTTACTTGTTTGCTGTTCTTTAGAAGAGAAGATAATGCATTTTCTGAATGTTTGAACATTACAAAATTTGTACATTTAGAATTTAGTTTATTGAAGAACTGAAAATTATTTTGAAGCTTCAGATATATTTAACTCCATTTTCATAAAAAGAGAAAATTAGACCATTTATGCTCTAATCTCTTCACATAAAATAAGCACATACACATGTATATATGTGTGTATGCAATAAAATGCTTTAAAGAGTGTACATTTACTAAACTGAAAATAGAAACATATATAAATGCAGAGGGGAAATTTTCACTAGGAAATTTAAGCCAAGTGAAAATTTCTCCTCTGCATTTTCTCTAGCAAATTTGCTAGCTCAAGATTCCCTTATCTATTTATTATATGTTTATACAACAGAAAAATATTACATGGTATCTTTATTCAAGATACCTTATAGCTCTATTTATATACCTATGATACAATTCTGAATTTCAGTAGTTATATAACATTATATTTGTGTATGTATATATATATATACTTTTTTTTTCAGAGCCAGTACTAGAAAGTTTGGAAAGTCAAGGTTTTTTCAAATCTGTCAGTAAAGAGTTCCTATTTCCTACAGTACATGATGCAGTACTTTACGCACAAAGTGGATGTTGTTCTTCCTAGCATTAAATAACTGCAATGTTGCACTCACCACAAATATGTATATTACAATGTAAAAATGTTGTATAGTTTATCTGTGCTCATCATACAATGTAAAACTAGGTTAGTCAACTGTACATTCGGTTCACAAAAAGATGAAATTGTAAATTTAATACATTAAATAATAGTACTTTTTAAAAACTATCATACTTCTAATTTTACCAATATTAAAAAGAGCCAAATTCTAAATTTGAACTGTTTCATATAAATTGCAGTATTTTTTTCCAAGCATTTGCAAAGTTTTGAAAATTTTAATAATATTGTATAAAGTACAAAAATTTACTTGAAATCTGTTTTGAAATCAAAATCTGCAAAGATGCAAACAAATGCTCTCTGTTCAACATCACAATGATTGTCCTAATGTAAATAAATTTGTTTGTACACTAACCTTTTTATGCCCTGTCTTTAATATTAAGAAATATTGTTAAGATAACTAAGTTTGGTTATTCCTTTAAGATTTCACCGCTTCTCTTCAGATATTATGTTTTCACAACATTTAATGAAAATTAAAATGCAGAATCTCCTTTTGAATGTTTACAGGTATTGAAAAAACAATCTTGGACTTATAATTAAATAACAGAAATATTTGTCATTAAGTTTTGAGTTTTGAAATCAGTCATTTTTTACTACAAAAAGACATGTTTAAGAAACCACTATAGAACAAGTTGTGAAAGTTATTAACAAATCTAAAATTAGTCTCCTTTTCAGATAGTTACCATATATGTGCCATTGTGCCATTAATAGTGTAAGGAATGACAGTATGCCAAACCAAGGAATAAATAGCCATTCATGCAGCTACTGCTAGATAAATCTGAGCTACAGATAATTCAGGTTTGCCCATAATGTATTTAAAAGCTTTATTTAAAAAAACCCGTACGAAAGAAACTTTTTACTTCCAAACTATCTCTTTTTACTTCCAAACTATCTTCAGATACCTAACTGATACACTCAACTTCAATTTTAAACTTGAAAATTAACAATGAACGTACGTATGAACAGATTTTAAAACTTTCTCAATCATATTTATTCAAAATAATGATAAAACATAACTCTCCAAATGCATCCACAATAAATTAATGCAGAAATGTAAACATTTTAGTTGTTGATATTAATTTTATACATTACGCATATAAGCTGTTAAATCAGTCCTCAATAACAAGAAATTCCATTTTACTAATTAAATTTCTCATCAAATATGCACCAATGCTTGAAAATGCTAATATATCCTAATACTACTTTATAAATTTGGCTTTTTGATACTGGACTTTTTATATTTTCTATAATTTTTTTGTCATGTAAAATAAACAAATCAGTTCCCTTAAAAAGTATTTCACAAAGGACATTTAATTTTGTTATTTAAAAGCATTCCTGAAACTTTTATATAATCTTTTTTAACTCAGCTTAAGTGTCTAAAAAGAGTTTAAAGGTGTATATGCCTTAAGTTTACAGTTTTTCTGGAAAGTCCCGATTATTTTTTTCCCCATGTTTTGGAATTGGAATAGCCAGTGGCAGACACCAGCAGATTAAAACTATAATTTCTATCCATCTGAAGAGTTAGTTCTCCTTATTTTCTAATTCATACAAGTGTTAGAAAGAATATATTGTTGCAAACAGGAAGTGTTCTGTGGAAAAGAAGGCAGCATGAAATATCAGAAACATTTAAAGCTCTCAGTTGCATCTCTACTACTTCAAAACTTAAATCGTTATCTAGGACTTAATATTTGTTTTTCAAATAAACAGAACTTATATCATGCCCCAAACAGTGGTTATTATTCAAAAAATGGACATATGGGTTCCTACTGACATACTAACAAAGCACAGAAAGTATACATTAACAAATTTTCATGTAATTACATTTCCTCACACAGTTTCATAAGGGAGCTTGTTTCCTAATTCTCAAATCCTTTTCAAAGAGGCAAATTTTAGGTCTACAATTTAACTCTCATATTTTGTTACATTAAATACTTATTTCATTAGATTTATTCACAATTCCAGCTCATTACTTGTATTTAAATTTCTTATTGTGCTCTACAAAATATCTCAATAACTTTTCATTACCATTGTCATCAATACAGCATGCAGCCAACTAGATACATATCAGAAGATAAATTTCTCTATTTTTAAATAAATCTTAGAAAAATGGGAAAAAAAAGGTCCAATTTTATAATGAAAACCTACATAGTGAACATATCTGCAACCTTTAGTTAGCATCCTGTCAATTTTCCTTTATACAGAAAAAGTAGAAAATCACTTACTCATTTGAATCTTTCCTATTTCTGTAATAATATACATAGAACTTAAAATGATTCAATAAACATTCATAAAATATTTAACTAAACAGTTTTCAAAGTAAAAATTAAAATATGTACTAACACTACAATTTATGCAACAGCCAAAATCAGATACTTCTATGATAACATGAAATATTAATAATTCATAACAAAGTTATTTTCCATAGATAATAGATATGAAACTTCTAAAGAAGCGGGAAGGGGAAAAATCTGTAGCTTTTTCAGTGTCTAAATTTAGCTCTAAAGTAACATACATAACCTTGGCATACTTTAAATATTAAACCTAAATTTTTTACCACATAATTACTGTATTATATTATTACAATAATGCAACATAATGGCATTAAAATGATAAGTGGGCATTAATATATTCATAACAAGAACTATCATCTAAATTTTTTTATTTATAGCTTTGACAATAAAAAAGACTATAAATATGAAATTTAAATACATAATTTTTATACTTTCAGCACATAAAACTGAGATCTAGGTTTCAGCACATTACATCATCCCTACTGAAGTAAGCAAAACCTTAATTGTACATTTTATCAGTTATATAGTTTGTCACTTTTGAAAATGGAGAATATCCTTTAAATATTCATCCGAATGATTCTAACAAGATCGCGCAGAAAAGGCTTGGGGCAATGCACAACAAGGCTTATAAAAATTTACCACATGCCCAACCGATGAGAGAACTTATTTAGCTAATGGTATTGCATGCAAACTGCATACTAAAGTGGCGTCAAAGGTTAGGCCACAGAAATATAGATGCGAAAAAAACACTTGAGAAAAATTATCTATAAGATGGCATTAAACTTAGCAAATGCACTCATAGTGTTGAATGTATAAAACCAAAACTAACAGACTAACTTAACATGTATAAAAACCAAAACTAACAGAAAAACCTTGCCCAAAAACTAGTTTCAAACATAAGAATCTACTAGATTTAGTGCACACAGATATGTGTGGGCCAATGGAAGTTAACAGCTTAAGAAAAAGATATTTCGTAACTTTCATTGAGGACTATTCGCATTATACTCAGATTCATTTTATTTCTTCAAAAGATGAAGTATTAGGTAAACAGTTTGTTTCATTAACAACAAATAAATTTAGAAAAGAAACAGATTCTCAGATCTGACAATGGCACCGAATATTGTAATGAAACTATTGAAAATTACTTAAACTTGGTATTTTTCATTAAACTTTGGTTCCTCATTGCCCAGCATAGAACGGTGTCACAGAAAGAAAAACTGCTCTTTAATAGAAATGACAAAAGCTATGCTATTAAATTCAAAATTAATGAAAGGTTTCTGGGCTGAAGCAGCAGCTACTGCTTCATATCTTCAAAATAGGAAGTTACCAACTAAAGTCATGGATGAAACACCATATGAAATATACAATGGTAGAAAACCATTTAAGTCACGAGTATTTGGCTGTAGAGCATATTATTTGTAAGCAAGCAAAAGAAGGAATATTCATAGGATATGATTTAAGAAACAAAGGATACAGGATATATGCAGGTGGAAGGACAATAATACTTAGTATAACTATTAAATTTTCAGAAAAAGTGCCTAAATTTGAAAAACATGTAAAACATAATACTGGAAATTTTAGAATTAATTCATTTGGATATCTCGCAAAGTGATGAAGAAACACGTCTTGCTGATGATTTTATAAAAGATTCAAAAGGATCTAATGAATTAATTAAATTGAAGAAGAAAATGCAGAAAGAAGGGTTTCTACTAAATTCAGAAAGTTTTGAAGAAATTTTAAGCTTACCAAAATGAGAACAAAAGCTTGGATCAAGATGATGGAAGAAGAAATAAATTCTCTAAAAGAAAATGAAACCTATTAACTTTACAGATTCACCACCTTTGCACTAGGCAGCAAATGGGTCTTTAAAACCAAATATGATGAAACTGGTAAGAAGATAATGCACAAAGCAAGATTAGTAGTCAAAGGATTTACTCAAAAATATGCCAATGGTTATGAAAAAACATTTTCACCAGTTGTGAAGTACACTGTAATTAGAGTTCTTTTAGCATACGCAGCATGTAATAATGCAAAAGTTCATCAAATAGATGCTAAAGCAGCATTTCTGCATGGCAAGTTTAATGAAGAAATATACATGGAACAACTAGAAGGATTCATAGTTCTGGAAAAAGAAGTCAATTTATGGTCTCAAACAAGCAGCTAGGTGCTGGAATGCACAAATTGGAAATACACTAAAGACTGTTTGGTTTAATCAAAGAAAAGTAGATTCATGTCTTTTTACAAAAGGACGTGATAAAAGAATTAATGTAATTGTGTATGTTGGCGATATTCTAGTAAGTTCTAAAGAAGAAGAACGAATTCTTCAAGTAATTAACAATTTAAAGAAACATTATCAAATAACACATCTAGGTGAAACTAAATATTTCTTAGCAATGGAAATAAATCAAAAGGGAGATGGAAGTTATCTCTCACCTCAGAAAAATAAAATAAATCAACTTGTCAAGCAATCTCCACTTCAAGAAGCAAATCCTATTAGCATGCCAATTGAAATAAATTATTATAGTCTAAATAAGGAAGAAAATCTTCTACCTTCAATGATAACTCACCAAGCCATGGGAAGTCTTTCGTATACACCGTTTATTACAACACCAGATATCGCAGGTTCAACTCACATACTTAGCAGAAGATGTAACAATCTACATCAAAAAAACTGGAATGCAGTAAAAATAATCATTAGATATATAATACAACATAACACCTATCTCTATATGTTTTGTCGACTGCAGAATTTAGTCTTACAGTTTATTCAGATGCTGATTGAGGACAAGATATTGAAGACAGAAAATCCACACCATGAAGCAGAGTTTTCTTAGGCAGAAAATGAATTTTCATGAAAAGAAACATGCATCTCTTTACCCTCAGCAGAAGCTGAATATATTGCTCTCTCACAGGCTACACAAGAATTATTGTATCTACAAAATAATTTTAATTAATTTCTACAGTAAACAAGTATATAAAAAAACTTACCTGTTTATGAAAAACATATACACACAAAAATAAATTAATAATAAAAATACAGTAAACAAATATATAAAAAAACTTACCTGCTTATGAAAAACATATACACATAAAAATAAATTAATAATAAAAATAAAAACTTTAACTGCCAGGTGGGGACTTGTAGGCACTCCAAGTAGCTTTTACAGCTAGAAGGATGAGCTACTAATCCTACTAATCAGAAGGAGGAATGTAACTATTCAGAAGCAGTTAAAACTTTAAACACAAATAGATCGATATTAGATAATATTATCAAAAGCTACTATGACAGACAGTAGTGTAGCCAGCCTTCAAATATGAAATACTTGATAAATATATTGTATGAGGATCTGGTAGCATTCCACATGGCAGGTACGAAGCTAAATAAAGAATAAAAGAAATAACATATTCTTGATTATAGCATCACCAACTATTAGACATATAAAAACAAGTGTAGTAAAATATGCATATCAGGATCAATGTCTATGATGGTGTATCACATTACATTACAGAGGTCAGAGGTAAACTAGATTTTGAATTTTTACTTTACTACCATTATGGCCATATGGAAAATTTTAACGACTGAATATTTGTAAATTCTATATTTTGGTATCTACACATAATTGATAAAAAATAATATCAATGGAAAATTATGCAAAAACTGCTCGTAATTCAGTATGTGGACAGGAGGAAGGAAATGAAACCAGAACAAAGCCAATTTTTTGGAATTTGGTTTTAAAAAAGCTTACGTATATCTCTGTCCACTACAAAATGAAAACTGAAGATAATTAATTCAACTGGAAAACAACTTGAAAAAATAACAAATTAATAAACACACAACAACCATTTTGATTTTATTAAAAATTAAAATACATAAATTAAGCTCAAAACTAATCCTTCATCTTATACTTCATTCTTCTTTTTTCACCATTATCAACTTGGTATTCAAGTTCTATGTCTAAAAACCTGTAAACCAAAAATTTTTTTATGAATAAATACAATTAACAAATAAAATATTAGCATTTTGTAAAATAATTTTATGTAATAATAACTACTCAGCTGCAGAACTGAACTCTTGCATTCATAATAATAATAATTTATGTCTTGTTGGTATTCAGTATAGCCATACACTAAAAATATTTTATAAACATGTTGCTTAAATAAATTATTACTATTTGTGCCCTTACCTATGGTACACTTCACCTCTGCGAATCCATAGCTGCCCAGTTATCACAGAATCTTGTTCTACAGCTACAGGAGGTATATATAATACAGATTGTTCCCAATGAGTTTCTCTGGAAAAATATGGCAGTTTCAAATATAAATGCGGGAAACAAAATTATGACATAGTCACACACACACTTAAAACTTTCATAATAAACAAGCCTAATTGCAAAACTGTCATCTCTTCCCATATCTATTACATGTAACAGTTTAATGTTTGCAATATGTTTCATTGTGAATTGCAAATTACATTCTGATTTTCAATGGAAATCAAATATGATGGGTCAAGTTTACATAGCAATAAGATAAAATTCCTTATACCTGTAAGCTTGGCTATCAACAATGTTATATACTAAGCAAAAAAAATATTCTCAACTAAAAAAAAAAAAAGTAAGTCACATGCATACTTTTCAATCAATTATGAAAGCTGACAGACTCTGCTAAACTTGTACAATTTATTTTGGCAGAAGTTTGAGGAACAGATAATTTATTATTTAGTTAGATAACCAAAAGATACAAGTTTGATATAGCAGTTACAAATGTTAACGGTGGAGCTCTTGAACCACATTTCTTTTTGAATGGATATGGTCACAATTTTTCATGTTGTATTGCCATTCTCTGTTTTCAAATAAAATCCTAAATGATGCCCAACACAATTTTTTTTTTTAATGCCAGGATTTTGCAACTTTGTAAATATGCCAATAAATTATATAAGCAAGGCCCTAATATTATTTTTTTTTTTCAAAACATGAGACAAAAACAAAGAAATAGCAGTTAAGTTATATTCTCTTTTATAAAAACTAAACTGCTTTACTGAAGATGAATTGGAGTTACATGAAACCAAGGTGAAGATCTTATAAATAAGTTAAGACATCACTGTAAACCTCAAAAATTGGCGATAATGTTTTTCAGACAAAAATGTTTGGCAAGGAAAAGTTACATAATGCACTTCTCATAAAACACACTTTTAATGTCATTATTCAGAGACACAGGATATGATAACAGTAAATATGCCCATGGGAAAAAAAAAAGATACAAACAATTAAATTTTGAATTAAAATCCAAAATAAAATTATTTGAACAAGAAATTATTTTATTTATTACCAGAAAAACTGCAGAAATTCCTAATAATATAAAGAAACCTAAAGTAATTATGGAGGCTAGTGCTATTAGTAGCGCGAAACTCTGTGACCTTTCTTCTTTCTGAATAACAATAAATTCCACAACAAGAACCATATATATTTTGATCCGCATATTTCAGATTTTATGACAATCCCCATACACAGGAAACCTGTAACAAAATTTAATTCTAAACCTAACGCAAAAATTTTTTGAAAAATCATCTAAAGGTTTTTCAGCCTATTACAATTAACTGACATGAAGAACTGGCAACTTTTGGCATAAATTGGGCAACATAGTAATACTTATTATTTAATAAGATTTCTATCCCATTTATTTTTAAACTTTTTTTTTTTTGATGAACTCTAACCAATAATTAAATAATACATTTGTAAATCACACAACTGTATTACAAAGACTTACTGCCATTCACTTCTGAGTCATCATTTAGCCTATAATGATGAAATATTTTCCACTTTTACAAATAATATTTCAAGAAACTTTTAGTTTGCAAAGCTCAACAGCAAACAAATTATACATATTTGCCTTATAAAAGCACATTAACTGCATATTTATGATAGAAAAAAGTATAAAAAGTACTTACTTTTCATAGGGAGAAGTAGACAATACTACATTGTTTGGAAAATGTACCGTAAACCAAATAACAAAACCATGAATCATTGAATGTCCGAAACAACTACATTTAAAAGAACCCTAAAATAGAAATATTAATAAAATGATAAAAAAATTAAAGTAATAAAAAATGCATGCTTTTTTAAAATTCAACAAGGTATTTTAAAATATTTCTATTGCAGTTTTTTTAATACTTCTACTGCAGTTTTACATTACAAGTGTAATGTACTCTTAGCTTTAAATCAGTTTCAGTTATTGCAACATTTTTTAACATTTGAAAGATTATTGCACTTATTATTACTATTTGAATGATTGCATAAGCACACTAGGTTCTGATATCTTTAACAACGTAACTGTTTTCAAAACTTCAACAGCCACAGTACTTAAAACTAAAAATTCAGCATTTAAAATGCAGATTATGCAATGTTCATTATGTATTTTTAGCATATGTTAAAGTAACAACAGATCATTTTTAAAGATAGTGAAGTTGTTAAATTAAAATAAATACAAAACTTAATTTAAAAGGTAGACTTGTCTGTAAAATTAAGAGAATTTCCATATTATGTCTATTTTTACAATAAGTATTGAACCAAAAGTACTGATTATGCTGCCAAAGAATTATGCAAATACTCAGAGTCGAATACATAAGCATACAAAATAAGTAGTCACGGATGTATGGATGACAGAATGAGTTGGAGAATTGCCGACAGTTTGGAGGCACTGCAATCACAAGTACAGATGGTTACAGAGCTCAATGTAATGCCTAGTGTCATCTACAATTTGTGGAAACAATTTCAGGACACTGGATCCATATCGAGAATACCTGGACAAGGTCGACCAATCTCTACAATGATGAACGAGGATCACTATTTAGTACTTTCAGCATAGCGACACAGGACTTCTGCATCTTCATAGCTCTTGCAGAAGTTGCATACTGCCACTGGAACCTAAATTTCATGGTCTACATTGCCTGAAAGTTTCATGAGACACAACTGTGTAACAGAAGACCTGCTACTTGCATCTTGCTCAATGCAGCACACAAGACAGCACTTTTAGTGAGGCACAGACAATACACCTTGGACCAGACTTCAGTGGAGCACTGTGCTTTTTACAGAGGAATCGAGATTCAGCTGGGCACTGAGTCTCCATGTATTTGTATCTGAGCAAGCTTGGAGCATGATACTATCCTCTATCAGGAAAAAGGATCATTATGGTAGCCGAGGTGTAATGGTTTGGGCAGGTATCATGTTAAATGACCGGACACTCCTGCATGTGGTTGAGAAAGGCTCTCTGACTATTATGAGGTACAGAGAGATCTCAGAGCCCTATGTTCAACCTTTCAGGGCTGCAAATGGTCCTGGATTCCGTTAATGGATAATAGTGCTCATCCATATAGAGCTCAGCTGGTCGACGATTATCTGGAAAGTGAGAAAATTCCTCACATGTATTCCCCATCCAGATCTCCTGACCTTAACACTATACTGCATGTCTGGGACACTTTGGAGAGCAATTTCATCTTGCCTTCCTCCTCTAAAAACCATCCCAGAGCTGAAAACTGCCTTGTTGCAGGAGTGGGATCGGCTGCCACAGGGACTCCTTAACTGCCTTCTGTCCAGAATGCCGCCATGCTGCACAACCTATCTAAAGGACCATATCCCATATATATGTACAAATACAATGATGGCAACCTCAAAAGGGATGCAGCATCTTATCATTAATGGAGAATTCAACCAAAGTTTAATCTTTTCTAAATTATTCGAAGATATTCCGGATGGCTGCTAATATGTCCATTTTATGTCTGTCCTGTCTTGTTGATTTATCATTGAATGGAAGACAAATTGTTAAAAATAAAAATCTCTTGTTATTACAATTGCAGTATCATCACCTGAGAACAATTCTTTTACATTTGCATAGTGTCCTTTTTATTCTTTTCACATATAACAATCCAAAGTATACCATCACTTCCACTCTTGAGGTAACTGTGCAATCTCTGTCTCTTGAGTATTTGTCTTTTAGCAAACTTACATATTTATTTGTACATTCCAAAATTTCATCAAGCAAATTTGTATCAATTATTTTCAAAAATGATCCTATTTCATCTTCCATACCCTTGGTTTGGTGTTTTAGGCCAGGTAACACTTTCACAATATTCATCTTTTTCATCTTTGAGCAGTTTGCATACTTTTGTTTTCGCCACTTAGAAGATTTATCCTTACCAACGTAGGACATATCATCGCCATTTCTTTTTCCTATATTATTATTACTATCATCACCCTCCGAAACATATTGTTTAGATTCACTGCTGATATTTGAAGGAAGAAATCAACTCGTTGCCCACCAAAATCACCTCGTTGCACATATTTTTTTGCCATGAAAACT
The DNA here is from genome assembly GCA_000611955.2 of Stegodyphus mimosarum. Lineage (NCBI taxonomy): Eukaryota > Metazoa > Arthropoda > Arachnida > Araneae > Eresidae > Stegodyphus > Stegodyphus mimosarum. The sequence goes on from KK113857.1 coordinate 123,861, forward strand.
GATATAAAAATCATAGAGTCGAATTTACACAAATTAAAATAATACACATCAATTAATAACATAAAATTACAAAATATTTGAGAAAAAAATATTTTCCTAATTTTCACCCACTATCACAAGTGTGTCATAACTTATACGAAGAACCTGCCATGTAGTAAAAACGTCCAGTCAAAAAAAAAGTCATATGACTTCCTGTTAGCGCATTCCATGATGTGGGGAAGGATTGACAGAAGGAATTGAAATGACCATCAGACGTCTCAGATGCGATATGCGAAAAATGTGTATTGAAAACTTTGGCTTTAGTGTAGAATCAGATGCCCCTTTGATTAGAGACAAATTTTGTTCAGTTTTGGGCAATGGAGCCCCATTTCTGGTTACCATGATAGTTTTAGCTTTCTGATTTTTTTTAAGTGAAAATAAATGGATGTGTACATGGACAAAGCTAAGGCAGTGCGCAATGCCTAGATTGTGCAATTCTAGGATTTTTTTTTAAGTGAAAATAGATCAATGTGCACATGGATACCGAGTTTGTGCAATTCTTTGACTTCTTATTTTGGTTCTGTGTAGCGGCCATCTTGAAATTGTGCCTTCTATTGCCGATGTTGGCATAAAAAAAGAATTGGCAAAGAAACAAGGGAGACCCAATTATAAACTTTTACCAAAACTTTGGATTATAAACTTTGTGCATGATGCGAATGCTGGAAGGTTAAGATATTCCTGCACTATCAGCTTTATTGATTATCATGCATACATAAAATTACTTTTGAATGGTACATCTGTTAGGTAGGTAGAGACTATGAGCATTTTGACATTCAGGTCTTTTTTGTTATCTATGATACTTAGACAAAAATCATTGGGTACGAAGCTAGCAGTGAAGATGTGGAGATGCCAACTAGAGAACCATAACAATGAGCTCAACAAGCAAGAATTGCAACTTTCAAAGCAGCAAAAAAAAGGGGTGATTGTGGAAGGAATGGTTTTAGAAGAAAAGAAAGAAAATGACTGTAGCACAATGTTCCATGGAATTTGCACAAAATAGGAATAAGAGCAAAGTTTTCATGTAATGATATCACCCTGAAAAAGAAGTAGAGCTATAGCATACGCATTTCCAATGACAATGCCATGTCTCAATTTAGGAACACTTTAAGATGCAGGCAACAAAAAATAATACTGGACAAATTTTGAGTAAAACATGACACCAAATGAATATCAAGCAGTGACTAGGAAAAGATGAAAAAAGATGCGCGATAAAGAGTTATGTGATGCTTTTTACAGACAGAAAATTTGCATCCAAATAATAACATCTTCCTTGTTATTTTAAACTAATACCATCTTCTTTGTACAGATACAATGAAATTAAATTTCCATTTAACTGTTTGATATTGTGTTCATCTTAAAAAAAAAAAAAGACACACCAACTGCAATCAGTTTGGGTTTATGAATTTGCGCATAAAGTACTGCTGCAATGCTTAAATAAGCACTCATCTGTGTTAAATAATTAATAAACATTTTACATTAATTCCTATGGGGATAATTGTTTTCACTTTACAAACAATTTGGTTGACACACAGCTTTCAGGAAGAATTAAGTTTGCGAACCGAGGTCTTACTGTACATTTTTCCACGTTATTCTTCACATAGGTAAGCAGAAAACACATGTAAGACACATGACATTTTCAATCCATTTCACTTTTATACTCATTTTCAGCGATTTAAACAATTCTTAATATTCACACCACCGATTTAAAATTAGAAATGCTTCATATTAATTAACAAATTGGCATAAATTGGTGCAATTAAATTACAGTTAAATAAATACTAATTATTTACCTGTGCGCATTCAGATACACATTGTCTAACAGTGGCAAGCTCCATGGTTGTAACACAACTGGCATGGGACTGAACATATGCAGGATCAATTGACATAACATGTACAGATGCTAATAAAAATAAATGTATAATACATTAACAATACTACTACCATAAAATTAATTGAAAAACAAATATTACAAACTATGAAACATATAATCTGACGAACAAAATTAACAAATGAAATACATTTCAAACTTTATTCCTGCTCTAAATTGGGAATAATAATTAATAAATTGAGATTAATAAACTTTTCTTTTAATGGAGAACCACTTAACACAAAACATAAATGTTGACACAAAATCTAAGTAGATTGCGGCAACATCAGCGCCATATAAAGCTTAAAAAAAATTTTAAAAAAGACAACAGCCATTTTCAAAATGGCAGTGTAGTCAGAATTCCATACAAGAACATCTAATCAATAAAATTAAAAAGGCAAAAAATTCTGGTAGTAAAACTGTTACCCTTTCGAGAAAACTTTTTTTGTGCTGTTGTTCTGCTCATATAATTAGTAATCTGCTTTTATTTATAAAACATCAAATAATTATTCAAACTCAGCATTGCACAACATTGATATTGCAAACCAGCCAAAACAGATGTATTATGCGCATACAACCCAGAATCAATAACTTAAAATAATTTTTGATAGTAGGTTGCCACATAACTATTTTCAAAACACATTGCTTTGGTTTGTGAATACTTTCTCAAGACTTTTCAGTGGAGCTGTGGATAGACAGAAAGAACCAATTTTACTTTGAAACTTATTATGTCTGTGATCAACTAAGAAATAAATCATTTAAAAGCAATAAAAGAAGTTCTTCATTTCTATTATTGTTAATTACCAGCATGACCCATGAAATTCCACTAGCTGAACATACTGAAATCATTATATATATATATATATATATATATATATATATATTACATAATTGTGAATGATTTATATATTATGGTTCTACACTGAATTTATTCAAGCTTCTGAAGTTTTTTCCTGACAAAAATAACAGAATATTGCACAACTGCAAGATGCTGATTTAAACATTATGTATTGCCTTGACATTGTGCACATTAAACATCAAACAGTTATTCAAGATGCAATATAAACAAGCTATCATACTTTGCACTTTGGCATACATATAGTGACTGGCAAAAAAGTACCATCAATTCTAATTATTTTATTGGAGACAGAAATTTAAAAATAACTAACCTTGCATTTGTTCAGCAGCAGTTTTTGCAAGAGCACTCATGTCTACTTTGTAAGCATCTTCCACTTTATGCCAAAATTCTACACTGCAAGAAATTTGTATAAATAATGATGTAACGATGGCATAATTTTAATCCACTTAAATTATCTTTTATATTGAGAAAAACCCTACAATTATTTTATTTAAAAAATTCAAAATAAAATATTTACAACAGAGAAAATTTAACAAATAAGTATGATGTCTTTAAAAAGATAACAGCCTTATTCTATGCCTGATAAGACATCTCAAGACAATTTACATAAAAATAAAAGTAATGAAAATATTTAAAAATTATAAAATTAAAAATCAAAGTTTGAGCAGGATTATCTCTCAATGAAAAAATTTACAACTTTCTAACAAAATTGGCTTATACATATTTTACACAGCTAAGAAAACACTCATGCAGTCAATCACTCTCAAGCCAAACCAGTGTAGCTGACTAGTCTGATCAGAGAGGAAAGACGCTTTCGTAAAGACTTGCTAAGAAAAGCTAGCTGATGATTAAGATGCCATGCTACCACCCTATTTTACTGCCCAAAAACAAACACATGGTAAAAATATTACAGCCTGTTTATCTTTTCCACCCACTTAATAAACATACTTATAAATTTTATATAACTATATTTTACACATGAAAAAAACTTTATAATTAGTTGAAAAAAAAGAGAAAGAGAAGAGAAAATGCATTTTAAAAATCACAGAAAATGAGCTCATTACAGAAACTGAGAGAAAAATGGTATGTTAAATATTACATCAGGAATTCAAATACATCATAATTAAATCCTTAATTACTCACTAATTAGTCTCACCTATATTCATATTCCTGATAATCAGATATAGGAGCTATATAAATACGAACTTCTTCAGGAAACAAATGCCCACCCTGAAAACAAAAAATTTTTCATCATGATAAATATTGTGAATCTTTAATATTAAACAACACATATATTTTTTCTCCTTTGTTTGGTTTTGAAAGCAAAAATAAATACACAGAAAATGCAGATGAAAGACGTAATGACATTTTAAAATATGACAATCCTTCAATTAAAAAGAAATATGTATAAAGAATACACAAACACAAAAGCACTTTTCTCCAGAAGCCATACAATGTATTTTTGATGCAAGTTGGTGCATTTTGGCTTATTTATTTAATCTATGCCTTTTGTTCGATACTAGATTAAACAAAATGACTGGAAACACAAAATTTCTCCAATTTCCGAACAAAATCCATTGTGATGAATGAACATTACTAACATTTTTTTTTCTTTCTGTGATAACAAGGAATTGTGCATTAATTGTCTGAGTTATAATTCATTTGAAGCAAGCTTTATTTCACAAAAGTCAATGATACTGCCTGACACCATAAGCAAGCAAATTCTATGGCAGTAATGATAAGAATCCATAACTCATTGCTTTCAGAATAACAAAGGTTGCACAGCTATTTTGACTTCGAGTCACATTTAAGTTTTATGAATGAATATTTGAACACAATCTTTCTTTGCACAGAACATTCTCAAGAAACAGGACATCAAGCCAAATGTCTGATCATGGAACTGACTGCGGTTGAAGGGGGGGGGAGATATTAAATGAAACACACAATTGTGTGAGGAATGGTTGAAAAGACAGTTATTGCCAGGAAAGAAGGTAAAACAAACTGGTGACATTTTGGCACCAAGGAAATATGCCAAGACTAAAAAAAAAAATGTGTTAAACAATTTTAACCGAAGTATTTCCCAGAAGAGACATTGAGAAGATAAACCTGGGTAAAGAAACACACATGGTGAAAATTAGAATTTTACAATTTCCTTAATCTTCTTACTGTCAATAAAGATTTATTCTTATTATAATGCAAGATCACAAATTAAAAAGTACAGTTTTTACCTGATATAATACAAATTTGGGAATCAAGAGTGTGCAAATACACTGTGAAGCTATCTTGCTCACTGATGTATTAAGGAATGGAGAGACTCAAATAAAAATTTTATCCTTGACCACAATTTATGCCACCTTGCATATTATTTCATCAAAATCTTATTCTCAGACATTATGCAAATTAGAGCTGCAAGAGCAGAAGGGTTACATCCTCAGACCAAAAAAGGCAAAGAACATTCTTAAAAATTGGAAAGCCAAGTTTTAGACCACTTAATATTGAAAACTGCTTACTGTGCATAAATTATATGTGATGTAACTATCATGCAAATTATAAAAGGAACTAAATATATATTTTATAGTTCAAAATTATGAATACTATTCAGTAAAATGACAGTTAAATATAATGCACATAAATCAGTGTGTACTCAAATTCATATGTGATATACGCCTGTATGGGATGGCTATTACGGCATGAATACTAAAAATTATGCCCAAAACACAGTAATTTTTCGAAATGTTGAAAATGTGGGTGCAGATAATCAGAAAATGCCTGTATTATTCTATAACAAAGCACCCTAATTTTCAAGATTGATTTAGTAAAGAGATTTCATGTTACACTAAGAACTAAATAAATCATCAGAAGGGAATTACCTGTTTCAACCATCGGTCTCGAGCATACAATAGAGAAGGGAGCATTGATTCATACATTAGCATATAACCCTGAAAATTACATAAGTATTATAAAATTATTTTTCATAGTTTTAAAGTACAATGAAAATTGTAGTAGAATTCTTATGCATTTATACTAAGTTAGTGTAGATTTGATTTTGTATGGATTAAATTAATTTTATTTTATGTTCTTTCTAAATAAATATGTTAAGTTTCTATTCTTATTGGAGTTATGAAATGAAATTCAGTTTAAAACCCATCTAAACTCAAAGATGCTTGGAGATATTTTACCAAATACAAAAGTATATACATATATACAAATATTTAAAAAAAAAAAAAAAAAA
>KK113857.1:145213-159521 GCA_000611955.2 Stegodyphus mimosarum
TTTTTTTTTTTTTTTTTATTGTACATGAGCACAGAAAAGGTCATGTTCATAACCTTCAAATAATTTTAACAAAATGCGTAAACCACATTTGGCGTTATTATCACTTTTAATGAATATGCCAAATTTCAAAATGTGCCAATATGTACATTCACATATACCTCAGAAAATTCTGAATTAAAAACTCTAATTTTTTTTTAAGTGTGCCTAGAAATACATTTACTTCAAGATGATGTTACAAATTTTATAAATAATAATACAAAAAAATTTTCAAAAAATTTATAAAAATTACTTTAAAACACAAATTTAAAAAATAAATCATAGAAAATGTGCTAATTATATTTGCATTAAGCGCAAATTTTGGATTCTGGAAGAAGGAATCAAGTAAATTTAATAAAAAAAAGAGAGATTAATAAATATACATCAAATTCATTTAACATTGAGGAGCTAAAATTTTGAAAGCTAATTTTTTAAAAACCACTCCTGTGATTTTTTCAAAACTTGGAAATTTGGCATAATTTGAGACGTAGAATCAAAATATGGAAAAAAATTGTCATGTCATTTCAGAGTTAGATTTTGTGTCAAAATACCTATATTAGAATATTCCTATATAAAAATCTAATATATATCTTAAGTTGCACTTTCGAGACATGAAAAATGCAAGTTGAATTTTGTCAAATGGTCCAGTAGACCGGAAGATATAGAACTGCCCCCCCCCCTTTATTTTTTTGCGCACTTTACGTTGATTGCACATTTATCTGTTATGAGGGAAAATCCGATAGCTTCAGTTCCATCAATATGCATATTATGCATTTCATACACAAAACTAAAATTAATACATACACCTTACGTGAAATAGTCTAAACATGAATTTCATATCTGCTCACATAAAACAGGATGCACATCAAACATTATTTACAAACAACATTATTACACAAAAACTTTTTAAGTAACTTATAATTGCAACATTATTACACAAAAACTTTTTAAGTAACTTATAATTGCATAAATGAGTACAACTAAAGACAGACTAAATCTAACCTCCATTTTTTCTTGCATAACAATTATTCGATCAGCATATCCATTTGTAGCAACAACTTTCTGAGCTTCTGTTGCAATGGAACTTGCTTCAATGGCATACACTAAGGAAAGAACACATCTTTCTTATAAAAGAAAAAAAAAATTTTTTTTTTAACTTTCAAAAAAATATTCACACTAAAGGCCTTTTTCATAGCACTTACTTCTCTTACCAAAAAGAAAGCTAAAAAACTATTGTTAAAATATTGATACCAAATTAAGTATTGCATTATACCTTAAAAATATGTCAATTTCTGCCCCTTTTATCACTCAGTCAAATCCACAAAAAATATTAATATCAAAAACAGAATACTTTATTTAGGTAAGAATAATAGATTAATCAGTGCAAACTTGGTCATTCTATTAACAAATACATAGTATGAAGAGTAGGTTTCTTTTTAATAAATCAGACAATTAAATCTAATGATATATTCAAAAGAAAATTTAACTGTTATAAATAATGAAATACAGATTTCTCATTTATGCATATTTCTTTTCATGCATGACATGCACGAATTGGTATGAAGAAATGAAAGGATAAAGCAAGATGGTCCCTTCCAAAGATTAAAAGCTATATTACATACATTCTTGAAGTAGATCCATTCTAAAAATTTATATGATGTAAAAATGTGTCAATGAAATTATTCACCAAGATCCCAAAATTTACTCAGTTTTACCTGAAAATGCCCAAATTTCAATTAATGCAATGCTTAAGTTTTGTCGGATTCTCCCTCCAAAATAAGGAAACATATGGAAATAATTTGCTGTAATGCAGTTTAAAAAAAAAATTGTTAAAAATGGTGGAAATTCTCAATACTTATACGTAGATCAGTCAGAAAGTTAGTTGCACTCCTTCGTAAAAATTTTCTGTCAGAGGCTATTTTGATGAAACTTTGTGGCAACACTTCAGACATGCACCTGTATCGTGTGACGTAGCGGCTTCCACGAGGCAAGTTTAGTTTTTCTGATAATCAGTCTCAAACATGTCTCGACGGCTGCAGATAACGTCCAAATTGGAAATGCGTGCAGTGATTCGTTTTTTGTGGGCAAAAAGTTGCAACTGCACTGAAATTTACAGGCAGTTGCATGAAGTGTATGGTGAAAATGTAATGTCACGCCAAGCTATCGTGGTGCAACATGTTTGAGAATGGACGTACAGATATTGACAACGCTGAGCGAGAGGGAAGACCAGCAACTGCAACAAATTCGGAAATCACTGCTCGCGTGAATGAATGCATTCTTGCAAACAGACGCATCACGATAAACAAAATCTCAAATAAACTGGATATTTCTCATGGAAGTGTGCACAAAATTATCCCCGATCACCTGGAATTTCGTAAAGTTTGTGCTCGATGGGTGCCACGTCTATTGACGGAGGAACATAAAGGAAAGCGTTTTGAAAGTGCATTTGCATTTCTGCAATGTTACCAAATGGAAGGAAATGACTTTTTGGACCAAACGGAAGGAAATGACTGGAGATGAAACTTGGATTCACCACTTCTCACCTGAAACAAAACGCAGTTCGCTCGAATGGAAACATTGCATTCCCCGACACGAAAAAAGTGTCGAACTGTTCCATCTGCAGGAAAGGTGATGATGATGCTGTTTTTCGATAGAGAAGGCGTGGTGCATACAGAGTTCATGCCGAAGGGTGCCACAATTAATGCATCTTCTTATTGTGAAACACTAAAACGATTGCGGAAATCACTTAAAAATCGACCGCCAGGTAAACTGTCGAAAGGCATTGTGCTCCTGCAATACAATGCAAGACTGCATGCAGCAAAACAAACGTGCGAACTTCTGAAAAAGTTTAGGTGGGAAGTGTGGAATCACTCTCCTTATAGCCCAGACCTTTCACCTCCTGACTTCCATGTGTTTGGTCCGCTGAAACAAGAACTTTCAAAGACACGGTACCATTCGGATGCCGAAGTGAAAGCTACAGCCCAACAATGGTTATCGGATATTGGACGCGATTTCTTTGCAGAAGGCATCGAAAAACTTGTACCACGCCTAGACAAATGCTTAAATAATGGAGGCAATTACGTTGAAAAGTAGATTTTGAATGCAACTTTAAGATACAAATAAAGTTATTGTAAAATTTCTATCCTGTTTTGTTTTCTTAAGCAGTGCAACTAACTTTTTGACTGACCCTCATATATATGTGTGTGTGTGTGTAAAACTTTAAAAAGAAAAATTTAACATTAATTTATTATTTATTTATTGCTTGCATGTGAGTAAACAAACCACACACACTTCAAGTATTAATTTAATTAGAATTAATTACAGACTATTAAACAATGAAAAAAAGTGTTATTTTGACAATTTATTTAAAATATGCTCACATAAAAAATAAAAAATTGTGATTTAATGAAGAGTAAACAGAAGCAAAAATCTCAAAGTTAATTTTGCTTAGAGAATATATACTTTTAAAAAAGAAAAAGAAAGAATGAATACATGAAAGATAAGTTTACCTTTTTTGGCACCAGCTTGAGCACAAAACAGACTCAATATACCTAAAAATTATGAAAAATTATTGTTAAAAACTTCAAATTACATAACAGCATATCTCTATGTATATACATACATGCTTGTAAGATATAAAAAATATTAAAGAAATTTATCAACAAATTAACTGAATTGGAACAGTCCTTTAAATTCCTTATTCTAATTGTACACATTCCCTCTTCAAGGGTTCATACTGCAACATGCTACATCATGCTTTCCCAGCAGTAATCACAATGCAAAATATTTTGTCCAATCGCTACTCAGGATTAAAACAAAGCTTTTCAATTTCAATACAATTAAACTATGAAATTAATAGCTCCAGAAAAATTATTGCTACAACTATTATTAATCAAACAAAAAAGAATCAAAACATTTGTAATGACAGCAATGATTTTACAAACAAAAATATCTGCAATGACAGCAATGATTTTACAAAACAGCTTAGTTTATTAATTTAAATATTAAAGAATAACAAAATTCCACATAATTTCAACAAAAAATAGCTAACTACAGTTTTCAATCTATAATTTATTTTCACCACTAAACTGTTGTTTTTCATAAAAGGATATACATAAACCATTATGATGATATAGTTTGGATAAACTTGACTCAGACATTCTTGCCAAAATTCTTACCCAAATTTAATTTAGACCAAATCTTCACCTAAACTTATATTTATAATGGTTATTATCGAATTTCTTTTGGGATTTCTAATCTAAGTAATGTGATGATTTTTACTTTTACCAAATAATTCATTTTTGTTATATCATTTTTGCATATTTAATGTTGCAGTGGAGATTTTTTTCCAAACTATTTTTATCATTTTGCAGTTTATCTAAATCCATTACTTAGTACATTATAGACTTAGCATTGTATTTGCTACTAAGCAGAATGAATACATATTTTTTCATTTCAAAACTTTAGTTGCTCTAATATTACTGATTTAAAGAACTAGCTAACTTTTCTTTTTTTCCCCCTTTAATTTTTTTATTTCTATTTTTATAATTCCAGTTCGAATTTTTGTATGTTGGATTATTTCTGTTTTACATGTTTTTTTAACTTAGTCCACTTATCATTATTAGATTTTTAAGCTTCTTGACTGTTTGTGATTTTTCCGCTACAAAACAAATAAATAAATAAAATAAAATGATTTTGACCAGACCTGTATGGATTCAAATTTTTATTTTTTCATTGTGTTGGATTGCTTATATTTGCATGTTATGTTTTGCTTTTTGGACTCAGTCTGTTCAAAATAATATTATCTTTTAAAATTTTTTATGTTTTTGATGATATAGTTTTGAAATTTTTTACACTGCTTACTTTGGTATGTAGGTCTTGGTCTGATTAAGATACAGATTACTTTAACTGTTCTTCTAAGACTAATTTAAGTTTTAAATTTTAATTTGTAGCTCTGTTGTTTGAGAAACAGAGTGACTTATTTATTTCCTTCATTGTACCAACTCCCTGATAAAGCAAAATATGTTAATTTCTTATTTCATTTTTGTTTTGTCATGTTTTGCCTCTTTTCCCTTGCAGTTTATCAATGTGTTTCTGCTTTTTTGGCTTTTGCATATGTTTATTCTGAACCCATTATGGGATGAATTTTAAATACATTATTTATTTTGTACTGTTACTTTAATGAATTATTTTTATTATTTTATTCCTAATTGATTTTTGATTGCACACAGACATATAACATGCATGCACAAACATATTCGTGCATGCTCACACCAAAGCTTAATTTCTAAAATTAGAAGTGCCGGAGCTCTGTGGAAGACTCTCAAGAAGGAAGAAAAAGAATAATAAATTAATAAAATGAAAATGGCTAAAAATTAAAATAATTAAATAATTTAACCAAAATTAAAAGAAATGTAAAGAGATAAATAGAAATTTAATAAATTACTAAATTAATTATAAATAGTTAAATAAAAAATACATTATTGGACCTCATCTTATTTAGGGCTCCGGCTGGAATTACAATTCCTCTCAAAAGCTAAGAAGTAGTTCTGCTGATCTCCGTCTGAATTTAAGCCTTGGTTATACATATAATTTGCCGTTTCAAGTAATGATAGATACAAAAAAAAAAATTAAACAATTAAAGCACCATTAAGGAGAATAGTGAGATTTCTAGAAACAGTATGAGGTACGGAAGGAAATTTTAAAGGAAAAATGTAGCTTTGAAAATAAAGAGAGACGAGCAAGACTTACTTCAAAGATTAACAGATTTAAATAAGAAGCAATGCCCATACTAGACAAAATGTAAAGTCTCTCCTACAGAAAAATAATCCATGGCAGAATTCAATGAGGCTATTTGTCTGTTAAAGTGTGGCAAATATTACGACAGCAATGGTCCGTCAATGTAATTTTAGCTGTCAAGTGGAAATTTTCCCTGAATACGAACCATTAACAACGTAAGAATAAATGTGACTCCTCTGTACTAGTGAAGGCAGTGGTCCCCTGCACCCTGCATTTCGTCACATCATTCAAAAAATCTACTGGAGATCACTAGCATGGCGTGAGCATGATGAGAATATCACTTTCAGTATTAAGAAATGAAAAATGTGCTCGCATTCATAAATCATTGCATTTCCTGGAGAATAAGCCTTTGACATGCGAGCAGTGGCTTTTCTTTCCTTAAACGTCTCAACCTCTGTCCAAGATTTGTGTCTGAGGCTTTCATTCAAAAGGCATATTCATTATTAACATTATTTTTAAGGCATATTCATTATTAACATAAAATTTGTCTGTTGATATTAAGGTTCACTTACAGAAAAGTAGTGGCACAGCCCTTTCATTTAGGGCTCTGGTGCGCTCCACCTAAAATTATGATTTATCTCGAACACTGAGAAGTACCGGAGCCAGGCTCTAGTGGGCCCCAGCACAGTTTAAGCTCTGGCTCACACACACAAAGCTTACAAAAATGACAAACGAAAACATCAGTGAGTTAACTGATAACATAACCTTCCTGTTTTCATACAATATAAATCATTATATAGTAGAATCATTATTTTTTATGATTTTTTAGATAGAAAAGAATCGTATTTTTATTACCAACATATGCAGTCCTCTTACAATATGCTACTCTTATAACAAAAGTTTCCAAATAACATGTTACAAAAGGTACATAAAATTAACTTAGCACGTCATTGGTAATATTACAGTTTCTTAAAATTAACATGATGTAATAAAAGAAACTGATTTAAAAGTTACCTGTGCCAGCACCAACATCAAGAACAACTTTCTGGTGAAATAATTTATAATTAGTAAGAATAGCTTTTCGATATGTTTGAGTTCTAGTATAGTCCCCAATCATAACTCTATGAATTGATAGATCAGCATAACATCTGGAATAAAAATTCCATTCAACAGTTAAATTAATTACAAAAACCAGAACTTGTATACACTTTTGTAAAGTAATTACAAAAACTAGATATAAAAGTCATACTAAATATAAATAACTGTGATCAAAAGAGAAACAGTAAGCAGTTTATTTGCATTAAGTATATATATAATTAAGTTAAATTATAGTTAAACAAATATATAAACATCTGCATGCTAACAGCATAAACAAATACCTAAAATAATTAGAATCATTATTTTCTAGTTCACTCTCTTCATTGTCAAAGTTCAACCTGAAAGACAAATATATATATATATATAATATATAATAATGAGATATCATTTAACTTATTTTACATGAACACTTACAACTGCATAGAAAGATGTGAAACATGAACAAAACAACATGTCACTGCCTTAATCTTTCATTGCACCTGCCATTGTACGAAGTATAACTCATTTTTGTAAATTTAACCTCATTCTCAAAGCACAAACAGCATCAATAATACTTCTGTTCTGGCATTTACACTTCAACCATAGTTCCTATCGATAATCACTATACTGTTCTGTTCAATCAGTTGCGATATTAGCACAAAATAATGACCATCTATTGCACCTCTCCTTGCAACTAAATGCAAGTGCTTATGTTATTTTGCTTTATTAAATAATAATTTTAAATAATGTGTCAACATAAAAACACTTAAATGATAAAGATATGAAGTTTCACGTTGCTTATATGAAGTGTGATGAAAAAAAGTATCAGAATTGAGGCTATTTAGAAAATATGCAACTTTATGATATATTTAATACTCTTCAAAACTGCTATCTTCTGAAGACAAATACTTTATTCAATATTGCTTCTACCAGTGGATGCACACTTTGAAATTCTTTTTATAATAAATAAGCAGCTGCTTTGCCATATTCTCGTGCACGTTTTTGGCATCTTGAAGGCTTTTCTGGCACCTTCCGTCTCTTTCTGCTCAAGAAAAAGTTGCAGAGGCAAGATTTGAGACAAACAGTGCTACCGGATCTGGGAAATTTTGTGTTTGGTTATTAACTGTGAACAGGCTCAACTGAATAAGCAGGTGCATAGTTCATTCACTAGATGAAAGCAATTCTGCCCTTTTCAGAGAAATAACATTTCTCTTATTAGTAATATTTCTTATTTATTTAGCTAGGTGAAACATATTCATGATGATCAATGACCTTAAAATCAAAGAAAATAATCACTGGTATCTTTACATTTTTTAGACTAATTCATGTTTCTCCATTACTATGGGTCTCAGAGACACTGCAGTTTTCCCCTATGAAGACTGAGGCCTGGTTTCAGGATCGTAACTACACACCCACAATTTACCCCCAATTAAGATCATTTTCAAAACTTTTTTATTGTTATCAGCATAATCAAGGACACTGCACAACTGAAACCTGATTTTTTGTTAATAGAAAAGCAGATATAGAATAAATTTTGTAGACATGTTATCTCAGGCTCAAATCTTTAGAAAAAATAGACTGAACTCAACCACAACTAATGTTGAGCTTCTCAGACATCTCACAGACAGTGAATCAATTTTTTTTACAGAGATAAATGCAAATCTAAAATGTTTTTTACACTTTTAAGACATTCAGCACTTAATGAGCATTTAATCAGCTATCTTGGAAATAGTGAATCACTTGTTTGAACATAACTCATATATTTTTCCCTCTATATTTTCTGAAAACTTTAAATAAATCTATGTTTAAACATCACAAAATTTCACCAAAATCTAATGCAAATCCTTTCTTCAGTTTTCTGTGTCATGATAAATGATTCAAAAGAATAACATTTCATGCATTTATTTGAAGTATTCCAATAAACAAATGAAGTTATCTAAGATAATATTACTTGGGGCATATAAATGACCTAAACCTAAGTCAAAAACTAGGCTTCCTTCTAGGTATTTTCACTTTAAGCCTATGACACCAGCCTTGATACTTTCTGATCAAACCCTGTAAATCTATCAGACCTGACAGGAAAGACCATAACTATTTTGTTAAGAATAATATAGACTTAAATAAAAATGTAAACTTGATTAACTGTCTTTCTAGCCATCATGAGACAAGCATTTACAAGTCTAGTACATAAGAATGATTGCACCCAATTTCACAAATTCTGAAAATAATCATGTGGTACAAATGACATAATTTCAAATCATTCAGAAAATTAATGTGAAATAGATATGAAAGAAAATAAAGAATATGCAAAAGATAAATTACAATTTAACTTAGCAGCCTAAATTAATTTCCTTTCTCTATTCTAAAAATAGTAATCTCTCTTTCCACTGCAAGACTAATCCATGTCATATGACTCTTATATAACTCTGATGATGTAAATGGAATTAAATCCCAAATAGCCAATAATAATTTTACACAGCAGTATTAATTATCCAATCAAAATGAAATTAAAACAAAAACTAACTCAGTCTGAATTAAGATTTCATCCTAACATAGCATACTTGTACTCGCTTTCTACTCTTTGGCCGGTCTGGATTGCAATCTACTGCTCTCTTCTTACTGCAAATTTACCAAAAATGTAAACATTTTTAAATAGGCACAAATAATGTGCCAAGTTGTTTGTGGCTGCAACATGTTTACTGAAAATAAAATAAAGATTTAATCTGCCTAAGCTGGCAGTTTCCTATTCGTTGTGGATCAGCATTTCAGCAATTTAATTCAAAATTCTTCCATGAAAATGCTTCCTCTTCAATATGGATCTACATTCTATGCCTAAGAACATTGCTACGTTTCTACGTCTCAATGTTCCTATATATATACATATATATATGACTTTTGTTAAAACACATGCCTATCATTTTAATCTCAACTTTTTTTTTTTTTTTAAATAATTGCAAAGTTTAGATTGCCTTTTCTGGAACAGAGAGATTCAGTTTCTGAGAATTGCTACATGTATACATAAATTTAAATGTTGATTACCTCCTATGAAATAAGGGATAAAAACTAATTTAATAGGACACCATTAAAGTTAATTCCTTATGAAATTGAGTTTAAACTATGGAAATTTAAAACTTCAAAAAATGAGATTGAACTATGGATATTAAAACATAGAAAATATATGAACTGCATTTGAACAAAAATATAAATTGTATTAGAAGTGAAAATAAAAGTAATAAACAACTCATAATTAAATACTGTTGACCACACGGAAAAGGGCTGACTCTTCAAAAATTAGTCCTTTGCCACTAAATCATCAACAAATAGGAAATGATTGCATTTTCTCTCTTTCCTATATTTAAATGAAATTTTATTCAAAATACAAAGAAATATATACAGAAAAATAAAATTTATATAAATATGGTCCTAAAGATACTGAAATGCACTTACAAAATTATAATACAATTTTATAAATGTCAAATGTAACATTCTAAATTTACAATGGCCAAAATTAGTTTTTATTTTACTTACATTTATTGATACTCTTGCTACATCTTAAGTGTCAATTTTCCTATTAAAAAAGGAGGTTCTTTTGAAACACCATGCTAAGAATTCTTAGGGTTGCAATACTTGATGTTTGCAGGGTTACATTTCGCAAACAATTCTAGGCTTGTTATTAGAAGAATCTGAACTGGTGAGAAAATTTGAAGAATGAAGTGTTTTGATTACTGTTGACTAAGAAAATTAAATGGTCTGGGTGAGGTTGGAATTGGCAAGAATGGTTCGCTCACTGAATCTCCGTAAAGAAAATTAAAATAGCTCAGTAGCTAGGCATAAGAAAATAAATAATTTAAAATTATTTCTGACTAAAAGTCAAGGAAATAAAAAACAGGAAGAATTACAGTCAGTCTTCATTCAAAATTGTCTGCTTTTGAGTCTTGAGACCAAACTGGCCTGGTTATTAACAGGAAACAGAAGTAACAAGAAACAAGTCAGAAGTATATACAGTAACAATTTTAAATACAAAATATACAGATCCTGAAATCTAGTAAAATTTCCTGCCTTACCCGTGTTTTGGTTTCAAATAATGAAATCATTGTTTATTAATTTAATGATTTTAAAGTTAATGCCTGTTTTTTTAAGATAAAAATTAATAAATAGGGTAGAAATTTTCTCCCCCAAAAGAACTTGTGAAAATTGAATAAGTTCATCTTTTAAGTAGTCTATGCACAAATATTTTTTATTCTATTTACCAATAACTTTTCTTGATAACCTGGTGTGCCAATTAATTAGTTTGATAGTTGTAAATTTAAAATGTTTTCTTTTATGAAAAAAGCTCAATTTTGTTGTAGTCAATGACTTGCAGATGCAGACAATCAATCTCTTGAGACTTGTATTGGTTTTATTTAGTATTAAGCTAGAAGGGGAAATTGGAAATTTTTCCACGGAATCAAAATTATTAATAGCAACGATATCATTTGTGTATCCGAAGGTATTTGCAAAGAGTTTAATATTATTTTTGTCCAATGATTGTTGAAACTGAAATTATTGGATATTGAGAATCTGTTTATTTGTTTAAAAGCAGTTTTATTAAATTTAATAAAGTTCTTACAAAGTACATAATTAAGGAAATCTTTTCATTTGTTTTTGCTAAAATTGTTAACCATGTCAGGAAATACAGTTCCAAAATCATAGCAATTGATTTGTGCAGAAATAACTGAAAAGTTATTATTATTAATGATGCAATAAAAATTATGATCTTTGTTCTCTGAATTAAAAATAATAGAACTCATCTTTTTATGCTAGAGTGTAAATATGTTGTCAATATTCTTCTAATTTTTATTTCCATTAGCAATAAATCTGGATTTAATTCGTGTCTTATGGAATTTTAACAGCATAAAAGTTAAGAGCGTTGTAATCAAGCAGAACAGAAATTTTAAGTTTCGGGTGAGAGGCTTTGAGTTTGGTGATAACTGATATATCTGTTTAAGTTGTTTTTTGGTAAGCAACTGGCTGATTAAGTTCTGCTTCAATTGGTTGGCTGTAAATTTTTTTTTAAATGATACTGAAGTTATTACTCATTTTAGATATTTTGGTAACCATAAATTTTTGCTTAAATTCTTGCATTTTAAAGTGTAGTATAGGTTTAGGTCAGGAAGACAAAGTTTATTAAATCAACAAAACATTTTGAAGACAATGGCTTTTCACTTACAGAAGAATGATTTATGGATGTAAAGAATTTTTATAAGCTGTACAATTACTTAATAAATTTATCCCTACTAGTACGGTCTCCAGAGAAATTTTCTGACCGAATGCTACGCATGTATTTTTGTGAAATGATAAATACTATTTCACAGTCTGAACATCTCTACTATCAATATTCAAGAATATTCTACATTCTGCCATAATACCATTCACAAAAATGAACTTTCGACAATGGATAGACAAAAGTAAGTGAAAATGGATTAAATCAGTTTTATTTACACTGGGTACTTCCTTTTTCCACCTTCTTTTAACGTGAATACTTCAACCAAAACTTTACAATATTAGTTTTTTTCTCTCTTTCTGTGTAACACAAATAGCAGACAGAAGTGTATGTACGAGGGTAAGTTGAAAAATAAGTTTCCCCTGTCGACTGTGGTCAGAGTTGTGTATGAAAGTCAAAAAATAGAATGAGACATTAAAGATATGACATACCTTTATTTTTCCACATAGATACCAAGTACATTGAGACATTTGTGATACTGCTTGATAAGCTTCAAAAAGCCCTCCAGGAAAAAATCAGGGCTTTGCATATGGAAGAAGCATTGAATGGCTTGTTTCACTTCAGTATTGCTTCCAAAGTATAGCTTCCAGTATTGACCCCCATGCGTTGTTCCTTGTGTGTCGAGGTCAATTGTCGGGGCACCCATCTTGCTGACACTTTTCTGTATCGAAGAATGTCGTGGATGATGTCGCGGTTCGCTCTAATCACGTCATCCACCTTCCTGACATTTGATTCTGTAGTGGCCGTGCGCGTCCGTCCAGTTCTCGGTATGTCCTCCACTTGCTGACATCCATCACTGAATGTGCGACACCATTTGCTTCGACATCCCACCTGGCCCATAGACTTCCACGAGACGGTTATGAATTTCTGTTCCTGATACTCCACGTGGCCATTCATAGCGGATAACCGCTCTCACTTCCTCCTTTGACCACGAATTCAAAACGCACCTTCTCTCCATACCTACCGGGGCTCAAATGAGAGGTTGGTCTCCGCTTTGCGCAGGCACTGCAACAGCGCCATCTGCTTGATTTGCAGCAACCTCTACCCAATGGTGTATCGATGACTTGCGCGTTTTCCTGCTGTGCCGCCTTTCGCCCACAGCCGTTCAACGCTTCTTCCATATGCAAAGCCCTGAATTTTTCTTGGAGGACTTTTTGAAGCTTATCAAGCAATATGACAAATGTCTCAACGTACTCGTACGAGAATAATAAAATAAAGGTATGTCATATCTTTAATGTTTCATTCTATTTTTTGACTTTCATACACAACTCTGACCACAGTCGACAGGGGAAACTTATTTTTCAACTTACCCTCATATGTATGTATTCACATGTGTATGTATGTGCATATATATGTATATGTACACATACACAAATATATACATACATATGCACAGATATATCGATGTATGTGCATATACACATGCATACATGCATACATACATACTTTCACTGAACTTGTGTAAAAATTTAAATTTATATAATTTCTAAATGATATATTTGTTTTAAAACTAAATTTGATAAGAATAATGAGTTTATATTTCACAAATCATAAAATTCCGGATCTGAGAAAGTAAAAAATCCGGAATTTCGGCTATATTCAAATCATACTCACCCCTGAGTTAATTCTGTTGTACATATGTATGGTATGTTGCTTCCCTTTTAAATGTCTGCTCTCAGAACACTCCATTAATTCACTACATAAATTCTTTTAAGGCTGCAATGTAGTTTGCTATTGTTATGTACTGTGAATGATGACAGTTTCTATCTGGATGCACTATATTTCAGAATTATGGCAAAAATTATCATTTGACTGCAATGTATAGCAATGCATGTAAACCCACTGAAAATTAATTTTAAAACTGTCACAAATTCAGCAAATTTTTTCCTCCATGTCTCATATCATTTTTTGTAAATACTCACACTGGACATGCAATCTGTTTCTTTATAGTGCATACAAAACACACACAGCATACAACTATGCATTGTTTCAAGATTGTGACACCATATTACACAGATGTTTGTACAATTGTACTCACAAAAACATGTCAAAAGTAAATGTTACTTTTTATGATGAGCGGCAGGAAATCTTTTATTTGAGGTAACTTGGTGAAAATTTGGTACCCAATGCAACAACACCAACAAGTACTTTTCTGAGTGAAAGGGGTATACCTTTTTTTTTTTTTTTTTTTTT
>KK113858.1:7287-38767 GCA_000611955.2 Stegodyphus mimosarum
GAAATGAAGCAGCGGATATGATTGCGAAAGGCGCGGCCAATGAACCCCATGTGAGTAGCATTGTTGTGCCCCTTCCGCACTCATATCTGAAAACTACACTCAAATGTGAACTAATGAAGCAGTGGCAAAACTACTGGGACACAAGCACCACAGGCAGAAGACTGTATGATTTTCAATCAGAAGTTAACCAGAATTTAAATAGCAGCTCCTCGCACCTTACACAGTATCTGACAGGGCATGGCCCATATATGTCGTATCTTCACAGATTTCGCCTAAGAGACAGTGACCAATGTATTTGTGGGAGTACTGGTGATCCCGATCACTATCTGTTTGATTGCCCTCACACAGCGAATTCACATTTAAAAAGACCAGCTGCAATCAATATGCCGGCATGGTTTAAGAACACAATTAAGAACATGCGCTCAGCTGCATTAGAGACTGCACTACCGTTGCTAAAAGCATTGCTGACAGCCTGGAGTGACTTCTTTTCTTGGACACTGTGCCGTCAGCAGCCCGCTCTGTACATATATTAATTTACTTAATGTCTTACTTATTATTATTATTATTATTATTCTTGTTTTATTCCCAATTATGTTTAATTTTATGATTAATTCAGCACTCTTTTAACGGATCCCACAATCCGTAATGTATTTGTTCATTTTTACATCTGTACCTGATTATATAGCGTTTCCTTAATATAAGTGCATGCCTACCAAGTACCATAATAGTGTATGCCTAACATGTACAATGTATTTGTTCATCTTTGTATCTGTACTTGATTATATAGCTATCATTAATATAACTGTATGCCTAACATGTACCATAATAGTGTATGCCCAATATGTACCGTAACTGTATAAATGTCTGCTTAACATGCATCATAATAAGTGTTCCCCTTAGTCTCAGCAGTCCCCATCATGCACCTTTTTCCCATGTTCTGGTCCTTATTTCAATGCTCCTCGTTTAGCGTGGTCAATTGCAGGAAGACACACTACTGAGCTCTTTATATATATATATACTTTAAATTCTATCGACGGGATCCAACAGGCTGAAAAGCACCTAACCCAGTGAGCCAGCTGTTCCGTCGATGGCGAAAAGAAAAGAAAGCTGCTTTCCATTTTTTTAAACATATAATCTGCATAAAACTGTGAGGTGCATAGCGTATCCACAATGATGCTGTGCAGTGAAAAAAAATGTGTCCTAAGAATTAGTTATCATGGAATAAAATTATGTGCGGAACGTCTGTCTTCCAGTGTCAACTTTGTGACTACGCAGTAAAGCCTTTCCGTTTTATTACAATAAAAAGAACTACCGCCAATCCATTACAGCTTTCCCCAACTTATTCTATTAAATATATACAACTTTAATTAAGAGTAATTAAGAATTTGGGGTTTGTTCTGCCTTTTGTTCTATAAAAATGAATTAAGTACATTAATACTAAACTAAAATAAGCCTTCTTATGAATTACTGCATTTTATTTTAGGTATTTTTACAAAAATTTTTCATAAATATTTTTGAATATGCCTGCTTAAGAATACAAGCAATATTCAATTCTACACTTTTAAATTCAGTGTGAAAAAACTTTTAATGGACTCAGAAGCAATTTCTGCAAGTCAGTTTTTTCCACAGAAATGTTATTATTAGACTCGCCAAATTTTATTTCTTTCTTCTAAAGGATTATTTCAAAAGAAAATAATTAAATGGAACAAATACGTGTCAGACAACTAAACAAATACTAGAATTCATTGTTTCATACCATCATTTTTAACATATTCACTGAAAATTACCACTCTATATAGATTTATGGTAAATATAATTCAAATTACATTATTCAATGATCTGAAATATTGTGTTTAATGTAACGTAAAAATGTTGTGCATTGAATTATTGTGCAGAATATTTTTTATAAAAAGAATATCGTATTACGTAAATGAAAGAAAGGAACTGATACAGAACTTCCTATTTATCTTCCAGCTTAGAGAGAAAGAGGAAAAGTAATTCATAAATGAAATTTAGATGAAAAACAAAATTCTTTGCATTATCTTTTATCTCTAATAAATCATCCGAAACTCCCTCTCATCTCATAGAGTACGAGACACCTAATTTTCCTTTTGGTGCGGATATATCAACATTTCTGCATCCATTATTCATGAGCGAAATAACAATCGCTTTTGTTGCCACAGAAGGAAGAGAAAATATTTAGTGGTTTAATTTTCAACTAGTATTCCAGGATTAAGAAAAGAAATTTTTAGTAAGAATCCTTTTGATGAGTACTAGTTGCCAGGAAGTAATATATATAATTACTTCCACAGAATTTCATTCAAGTACATGCCAAGAAAGGTATTCTTTGCAGATCCAACAGTACCTAGTTTCTTAAATAATATATAACTTTAATTCATTTAATTAGATGCACTTCATTTTTAACTATGCAACACACTCAGTTTTTCTAATTACATGATATTCTTTCCATCTAAAACCAGCAATAAAAAGTTGTGTACTTGCCTTTTTCATTCGTCAAACTATAATGTAATATATACAGTTATAAAAATACAAGTAATTTCCCTCTGCTTTACACACGCCTCCGTAGTGTAACTGAAAGCACACTCGAGGCGTATTCGGGAGGTCCAGAGTTCGAATCCCAGCCAGAGCATTGCGAATTTCTTCAGTTTCCTCATATCGAAACATTCTAATGACTTTACAAGTGGCGCCGAACTAAAAGGTGTTGGACATAATCCGCAAACACCATGATTTTCAAACAGGGTCCCCTAATCTCTAGTCGCTCTTTAAAAGCAGGTATATATAAGGTATTTTTCTCCCTCCATCACGCTTGCCTTCGCAATGTAAGTGGAAAGGCATTCGACACGTATTCGAGAGGTCAGGAGTTCGAATCCCGGCGAGGATTTCTTCAGTTTCTCTCGAAAAATTCTGAACAATCCTGCAAATAAAATATAACGTAATTTTAATACGTAATTACCATGCAAGAAATGTCTAGGACCTCAGTTTCAGGGTTTAATCTGCATAGATTACTAAGGTTTTTTATATTAAGGGCATATTTGTTTAAAAATCTTTTATTGCAATTAATCTATATTTCTAAACTGTATTGCACAATTCAGTGCATGAATCCAGAGTAGTTGAAACTTACATACAGTTTTATAGAGACAGACAAAAATGTAAGTACACAGAATGCACAGGTTTGCTTAATAAATCTTAAAATAGAGAATGCAATAAGATTCCAATGGTTAACATTTGCACAGATAATAAGCAAAAATTAAACTTTATCTAAGCACAACGTCTGATGCTTTTGTAAGCGTAAGTCTTATTGCTGAATTATTATTGCGAAGAGCAACCCTAGTCATACCAAGTCAGCTGCTTCAAAGCTCGTTTGACATCACCGGGTACCTCGCTTGATAAGAGTACCAAGCGCTCAGAGATGATCTCTTTCATCCAGCGCTCTGTTTTTAATTTTTTCCTATTAACATGGGCCCTTACATTACTTTTTCTTAACATTATTCATCTTAACATGGGCATTAAACTTCAGTGAATTTACATTGGTATGATTCATTCAGGTTACACTGATACTCAACTAAACTTGCAGCTTCGGAGATAAAGGTACAAATAAAAGCGACAGTGCACTGAATGGTTTGTTTGTTTGTTTGTTGTCGAGTCCACATTTCATGGAAGAGTAATTGCCAGAGCCTCAAGGGGTTGGACTTCTTCTTCCCCAATTTTGAGAAAGAGCACCACTCTATCCTACTACCAAACCACACAAGAGGACTTTCTGCTCGTCATACACTTAGAGTGCTCCCATCCCAAAAAGGCACAATACATTCATTACCTACCTATGCTTTCTTCTGGATTCGGACACGGATCCTTCGGTACAGGAGTCAATAGCCACTATCCCATCTGGGTGGTGAAACTGAATTGTACTAATATTATGCATATAATAATACAGAAAAGAATATAACGTACAACATGATACAGTAATGTAAATAGGCGATAAAATATAATAAAACCCACACGACAGAACACAATATCTTAAGTGCATACTTTTAATATATAAATGTGTGAATGAATTAACTAATTCGATTCTTGATTTTGCCTAGTGTGATAATTAGCATGGTACAAATGTACGCATCAGCCTTCAAGCCGAAAGATGATGGTATTTGAATATTGTGCAGCAATTAAAGTTATGACTGGTGTTTCTCCTAGTTGATTTCGCAAACATAACTGAAGTCCTGCGTAGGAACAGGGAGCTTACTAAAAGCTATGTTCGTGCGTGTGTAGAAGATACAACAAAGATAAGAAGGGTTCAAATTCCCCTTTATTTGCTGATCGATTTTACAGAAATTCCCGCTCTTCGGGATACAAAGACCTGGTTCGGAAAAGAATATAAGACTACTAACTAACTAAAAATTTAAATAAGAGCTAAATTTAATATTTTACACAGCTGACTAGCACTAAGACTAGCCTTTTAAATTACAACGTCTGTAGTACGCAAACTGCGGAAAACTACAATACGTCTTTAATTTCAAGAGGGTTAAACACTGGCCTAAAAGGCGGACAGTAACTGATGGAAAGCTCGCGTGAAGACTCGTAGCAAGAGGGCTCTCTCTCCTTCCTTCTACTCTTGGTAAAAAGCCACAATTAAATACTTAAACGTTAGCAGTTACAATTTGCATAAACATATTCACGTGTTAATTCTGGCCGGAAGTGGAAAATAAGAGATGATAGTAAAGTTTTAAAATAAAATAAGAGTTTGTTAAACTTAAGATCCTTACAAGGTACCTCTAATTATTTGCGTTAATTGGTTCATGCGCAGTTGATTATTACAACTAAAGTATCTTATGTAACTGTATTAAATGACATTACAAGTATTGTTCAATAAATTTTCGTAGGTTAAAAAACAAACTCTTTGCCCTTTTCAAAAAAAAGAAAAAAGAACAAAAAAATATTAATTAGAATGTAGTCTAGAATTTTTTAATATGCTACAATCTGCCATTTAAGAGAAGTTCTACGTTCTGCCTGGCTTTAGCTGTAAGATACGTGATTTACCATTTACTTATCTTACTTTTTTCTTCTTCATTCTTCCTACAAAAAGCCTATTTGCAAAAAAATTAAGGTTACTACGAAGTCTTGTCATTTTATTAGATTTAAAAAAATAATTTTGTATTTAGCTCTCAATACACTTCTGTAATCTCATTTTTTCTTGCTAAAACGTTTACTTTGTATTTCTTGCATGAATCAATAGATTTTAAGGGTTAACAGTTTTTTAAAGTTAATTGCTCTCAAATTCGCATTCAGTTACAAATTTCTCCATTTTATAAGTTAATGGCTGTTCATTTCGTTTTGGCATTTTGCGTTGATTCACTTTCTGCATTAATTCACTTTTCAAGCTGTTGCCACCAAATATTACAGCCCTGTATTCTATTTAAAGAAATTAAATAATGAGTAATCTGCATAAATGTATGTATATTTCTCGCATTGCGATAAAACAACGGTACCTAAAGCCATCCAATTTTGAATAACGTACATTTCCACCCGAATATGAGCATCTGGAAGCCCAAATTTGTAATTTGTTTTATCATCTATTTAAAAACTTTAACGAATTTTTCATCAAGAAACTCAACGATTTCAAAGCGAGCAATGGCAACACTACGAAAAAAATAAACGTCTTTATCTTCAGCGTGCGAGTCTCTGTATCGGAATTTCTAAAGACATATTCATTTTAAAATTATTTTGCCATATTGCTGTTGAATTGAATTTTATGGTTTGAGTGCGAAGAACATCATATGTAATAAAGGTTTAAAACGTTAAAAAGGTCCTTTTTGGGCTAATATAAAATCTGAAAGCTTTCAAATTTTCATTTTTATTTTTTATTTTTTATTTTTTTCAAATTTAATTTCCTTAATTTTATTGTGATCGATAGTATTATATTGAGTTTAAGACAGATTTAGTATTTAGCAATAGTTCCCTTCCATGAATCTCATTTTTTATCTTTCTACATTCTTTATTTTCTACTTAATATGCATGTAATAATAGGTTCATATATAAAAACAATATTGTCAAAAATTATTAACAATAGACTTTGTTATGCTAGTCTTTTGTTCCCTTTTTATCTTTTTACATTTTTTATTTTCGACTTAATATACACTTGTAGGGATTTATATTTATTTTAAATAACCAGTTAAATGTAATTTGAAGCTCTTTCCTATAAACCTTCATTCCCCTAATTGTCAGTGTCAGAATATTTAAATTTGGTAGCGCGTGTAAAAAATACAAATTCTACCAGTGGGAGAAAAAGTTTAAATATCGAGTTCTAGAAGGGAAAGTTAGAGAGTCTGGGAAAACTTTGTGCGTGTTTGTAACGCAAGCTTCGGCTTAGCATTTATTGCTGGTTTGTCGTGGCTTAACAGCACTTATGTTGCTGCCACTAAGCTCATCTACGCGCTGCTCAATACAGGATGGTGAGCCCTGCAATTTTATTCTATTACTTGTGAATATCTTCAATTTTTTAGTTGGATTCTACTCTTTCAGTTACTGCCCAAGCAGAGGCGGAGTATGTTAGCGTCGAGTTGATGCATTGTAAATAAGTTGAAAAGTGTAATAGAAGTAATAGAAGTGTAATAGTTTTAACCCTTCTTCTGTGCAGTCACTATTTTCCAGATTTCACACAAGAGTTAGACATTAGAGTGGACACAAAAGTTAGTCATTCGAGATTCTACAAGTGGCGCACGAACTAAAAGTTGGTGGATGATGATTGTCCATCACCAGGATTTGGCGACTGGGGCCCCGAATCCCCAATCGCCCTTTAAAAGGGATAGTATATAAAGTATAAAGTACTTTTTCCGCCTTCTTCGCATGTCTTTGTGGTGTAGTGGTCAGCACACTGGCCCGTAATCGGCGAAAGCGTTGCTCATTTTTCAATATTTCTGCTTTAAAAATACCTAATGTCTCTACATACGTAATAACAGAATCATAAATAAAAACAATGTTGTCTAAAAATTATTAACAATGGTATTTGTTACTCTATTTTTTTGCCATTTTTCTGTGTATTTTTTATTCAATTGTGATAAAATGAGGGTTAGGAAACATTTACTACAAAATCAGGAATTAGCCATTTAAATAGCACTTAATTCTTTTTTCATTTAATATTGAAATTAATGCCAAAGACAAGAGTTTTCCTTAGATCCTTCACCTTTAATTTATTTAAAGATAAGCAACGTTAAATTTGCATTAAGTGTTATTAATTACTAAATTTAGCGTGCTATCCATTTCTCATTTTACTCAGCACATTTCATGAAGTATCGATAAAAATAGACTTATAGAATAGTTCTACAAGTTTAGTCATAAAGTTTCAAAATAACATTGGAGTTTTCCTTTCATTACATACTAGCCGCTGCGCGGCCAGCCTTCGTCTGGCTTATAAGTGTACCGGAAAAATGCCTAAAGAGAACACCAAACATTAAATTTGAAAACTGCACAGAATTTTACTCTGCATAACAATTTTATCGAAAAAGAAACAAAGAACAACGTTAAAAAAATAAGTTGAAAATGCATTACATATAAAAAGCATATAATGAAATAAGCAATAGCCCTTAATACAAATATTAATCATCCTAATAAATAAATTAACCAACTTCCTGCTGCCTTCTCTAGACAAACGTCCAGTATCCAAGAGAAACATTAAATTTAAAAACAGCACAGAATTATCGCCCTCATTTTTCCGTGCTGATATCAGCAACAATGGCTGTGTGCCATTGTTGTTCATATAATGAGAGAAAATTATCAATTTGATACTATTTCATCTTGTCTAGATGCATCTTGTGTACCAGATTTCATAGGCCTGGGTCTATTAGCTTACGCGCAGTACGAACGAAAGACACCTACACACACAGAAAGACTCGCCCTTTTAAATATAGATCTATAAATTAATTAAACAATTTACCTTTGCAAAAAGAAACAATCTTTCAATTTCTTAAACTGTTCAATAGAGTAAAATCTCGCTTTGCTATAGCCCATTATGTCTTAAAAGGACGCGATTTCGTCAGAAAACACAAAATTAAAAAAAAAAAAAAATCTAATTCGAATTTCGAAAAACTCGCTTCGAGGTGCACTGGCTCATGCAAAAAAATCATGCAAAACGTTTCAATATCTTACAAACAGTGAAATAAGCAAAAAATAACATGAAAGAAACTCAAAAAACAAAACATTTCGCGCAGAATTTTACTCTGCAGAACAACTTTATCAAAAAAGAAATCAATAAAAATGTATTATACATATAAAAAATGACAATGAAATATGCAGTATCCCTTAATACAAATATTACTTATCCTAATAAATAAATTAACCAACTTCCCTTTGCAAAATCTTAAGAACTCAAATGGTATAAACAGATTAAGAACTTAAACAGATTAAAAAATATCATGCAAAACTTTTTTATAATTAAAATTATATATAATTAAAACATAATATTACAATGAAATAAACAATATCCCTTGTAAAATGTTAATTATCCTAATAAAGTAATTAAACAATTTACCGTTGCAAAAAGAAACAACTTTTTAATTTCTTAAACTTTTCAGTCTCTTAAAAACAGTAACATAAGAACTACGATTAAAGATTGTTGCCAATCCGAAATTTTTAAAAGAATGAAACTATTCAAAATGATGCAATTTCATCAAAAATCTATCAACAACAATAAGAAAGGAAAATTGTTGCCAAAACTACATTTTAAAATATCTGAGATGTGAGAAGTGTATTCGGAAGCTTCATTTAAAAAATTTTAAAAAAATACAAAATATTATTATTTTTCCAAAATTCTTTTTTTAAAAGGAGTCGAAAGGATTAAAGTTCAACGTGTCCAAAAATCAAAGGAAAATAAACAGCACATTTTTTAAAATAAGTTTTTTTTAAAAAAATTCCGCTGAAAAGGTGTTAAGCTCACCTTCCTAAATAAATTCGTATTTAATCGATTTATTGAAATACGAAATTTATTTTAAGTTCGTAAAATAGCTAAGTGTCTACGCTTCACGACGATGTAAAAATGAAATGTATAGAGTGAAATCTCGCTTTCCTGTAGCCCATTATGTCTCAAAATGACGCCATTTGGTCACAAAACATAAAATAAAAAATATTCTAATTCGAATTTCAAAAAAATCGCTTCGAGGTGCACTGGCTCTTGTGTAGATACACCTATGTACCAAATTTCGTGGCCCTGGGTCTATTAGCTTACTCGCAACACGAACGAAAGACACACCCACCCACACACACACAGACTCTTTGTTTTATTATATGTAGAGATTAATAGTAAGTTCAAGCAACGAACTTTTTATTAACGCATTTAAATATTGTTATTTTAATTATAAGTATACGCAGGAAACAAACTGCAGTATATTCAGATAATTTCTGCTTGGCATAAATGTTGACATTTAAGGCACAATGCCATATTCTTTACTGCCACGCAGAGTAGTCGCTATACGGCTTTATTTAGCTCGATTTCACTTTTTGCTGTTATTACCGCTGTTCTTAGGTTCAAATCTTGTAATTATTCATCATCCGCTTCTTCAAGACAAAATTTCTCAAAATTCTACCCCCACGGGGAACAAAACCCAACAAAAATAATCCAAAGTCCATTTAAATAAATTATCTAATAATCCAAAGTGCATTTAAATAATCCAAACTACATTAAAAACGTTAAATGTGAAAATGCAAATTTGAGGGAGACGAGATATGGCATGAGTCCAAGTTTTTGTATAGATGGTATCATGGCCAAAGTGGTGTACGTGGATTATCTAAGAAAAAGTCACCAAGAGCAGAAATGAACAGACCACTGAAATGACTCTGTCGACAAGATAATGATTCGAAACATTCAGTAGAGCTGACGAAATGCTGATTCGAACGAAACAGGAATTATGGTCTTCCATGCCGCTTTCGGACGCCGGATCGAAATTCCAAATGGCATGAAATAAAAGCGTAAAATAAAACACCAAATCATCTGCGAATTTGAAGGAATTTTAGAGAATCTTACAATATGCGTGGTACTCTATAAATACTGGCAAATATAAAAATTTAGTCTACTCAATGTCAAACAGAACTTGTGAAGTTCACAAAATGAAAATTTTGCGTCTAATTATTAATAATAAATTTAAAATGTTTCTAATAAACAACGTATTTTGTCTCAGTAACAAGGATAGTTCAGAGAAAAAATATTATCACTTGAAAATATTGTATGTGCTGATGCAGAGACATGAGGATTTTTGATGCTAAGAGATGTGAAAAATCAGCAATGCGCTCATCGGAACTGGCCTCGGACCTCTCGAATACGCGCCCAGTGTGTTGACCATTACACCACGAGCACGTTAAGAAGGTGGGAGAATGACCTTTTAATGATATTTACCGAATGAATACAATTTATCACTGGATTTCCAACAATGCATTTTTTCCCTAATCTTTTAAATCAATAACTTTGTGTTAAACCTCATAACCTGAATTACCAAATTTTCTGCAATTATTCAGAAATCATTCTATTTTTCAGCTATCCTGTGGCTGTTAATAATAATGAATATTTGCATCAGAAGAATTAATCTTCCACTGTTAAAATTCCGATGATTTTAATCGATGACGAGGTCAAATTTCTAAATAAAAAATCAATTTGTACAAAATGAAAGTAATGCCATCAGATAAATCGAAAGATAGCAAGAAGGCGTTTTGATCTTGTTACTTGAAGTTACTTTACTTACACTGAGCAATGAATAAAACATATACTTAAATGAAAGATAAACAGTGTAATAAATCTGCTTAAATTTATCGCGGGTAATGTACCAGTAGTTTGTGCTTCTCAGGTTTATCAGTTAAAATTCTGGTACATTTATGACATACATAAAATTCTGGTCTTTTAGAAAAGTAAATTCTTACAAATATTATACCTTCAAAACACTTCTTAGCGAATAAAACTACAATATCACCTCTCAAAACAAAATCCTAACATCAAGAGGGCATTGCATAAACGTAATAGCTTATATTCTATATGCGTTGAGTATTTAAAATAATCTGGTAAGTGGTTGTCCAGTGAAAAATATAAGCATATAACAAAAGGCGTATAGATGCAATGCTGCGAATAAAGATGCTTTCTTTTTTTTTAAATCTAACTATTACAATACAAAAATTTGTCATTTAAAAAAAGGCATCAGTAGTATTTACGATAACTTAGGATTTAAAAATAAAACTTTAACACGAATGATTTCTAGTTATAGCCGTCACATATTCAGTTTATTATATTACCCACACAAAATTTTCCTTACGTGCATTGGAATTTGCGAGAATCTGCTGATAATACTAATTTGATATTTTGCAAGCAAAAATCAAAAAAGTCTTTATTTTCGCTAATAGGAACTCATATTTTTATATATACGAATATACCTATTATATACGTATATACGCATTATATATACGTATATATAATACGTTCATTTCTTTATAATACATATATACGTATATATAAATTGGTGCTCACATTTTTATAAAATATTAATGATATTATTAAACTTTATGAAAACCAATTATTTTATGAAACACCAATATTTAACATATTTCGATTCTACGACTCAAATTACGCCTAAATTTTAAATTTTGTAAAATTTGGTGCGAAATTTAAAAGTTTACCTTGGCGCAGTTTTTCAGTTTGCGCCAAGAATTATACACTTGGCGAACTTCTTAATTTATAACAACTTATTTCCCTTTTTTTTTTATTCATTGTATACGAGCGAGTAAAAGATCACGTTCGTTTCTTTGAAATAATTTTAACAACGTGCCTAAACCACATTTGGCGTTATTACCGCTTAAAAGGCTATGCCAAATTTCAAAACACGCCAGTATGTAAATACACGTATATCTTAGGAAATGTTGAATAAAAAAACTCTAATTTTTTGCAAGTAGGCCTAGAGGTGCATCTGCTTTAAGACGGTGTTAGAAATTTTATAGGTTACAATACAAATTTTTTTTCAAAAACATATAATAATTATTTGAATACAAATTTTAAAAATAAATCATAAAAAATATTCGAATTATATTTGGATTAAACCCAAATTTCGAATTCTGGAAGACGGAATCAAGTAAGTTTAATAAAATAAAAAAGAGATGGCAATAAATACATATCAAGTTCAGTTAACATTGAGGAACTAAAATTTTGAGAGTTAATTTTTTAAAAATTACTCGTGCGATTTTGACGAAACTTGGTATTTTTGCATAATTTGAGTCGTAGAATCGAAATACGGAAAAACATTGGCATAGCATTTCACAAAAGTCTGATTTTGTGTAAAAATACCTATATTAGAAAAATGCTATATATAAACCGAATACATACACTAAGTCGCGCTTCCGAGACAAGAAAAACGCAAGTTGAATTTCGTTCGGCCCAGTAAAACGAGAGATATAGACTCGTCCTTTTTTTTTCGCAGTGTACATATTGGAAGATATTAGCTTTTCAAACAGTCTTTCCGAAAGAATTAGGGAACTTTTGAAGTGTATAGCATTTCAGTCAATAATAATTGTTTGTCAAATTTACTGCAGTGTATTTAACTTCCGCAAATCAATATAAATATTCAGAGGGAAAGAATACAGATTTGTTTTATAGAAATTATAAAACCTTGATTGCGTACACCTCCCCTGAAAATTTTCCTAGGTTGGTTTGGGCTAGTTGATTACGGCAAAGCAAAATGCCTCAGGAGAGGCATGCCGTCGTGGAGGACATCCTAAGTGAAACTGGCTCGTCTATACGTTACACAAGAGGAAAAACACGAAGACGCCCATGCACCCAGACTGTTTGCCTCGAATCGAACCCAGGTCGGAATTAACAGTATTCAGCAGTTTTACCGCTCAGCTGCTGGTGGGTCGAAACGTTCTCTCGAAGTAACTGTAGGAAATTTAAGTTAAATGTAATAAAAGGGAACTGAAAATTCTTATTGTAACATTATTGTTATGATATTCTAATAAGATAAAAATTCACCTAATTTTTTTTTAAGTTGTTGAATGTGTGTGAAAAACTAAATACATGGAATTAGTGAAAATGAATGTATAATAAAAACATTAATATCATATTATTATTAATGGAATTAATAAAATAAGGTACCTAATAAAAAAACTGATTTAATCTAAAATAAAAAATAATTTATTTCAATTAATTGTAAAACTTATCAAGCGAGTAACAAATAACAAAGAAGAGTAATAACTTTTCTTTCTTAGGTATATAAAGAATATTCAATATAATTAATTCATTAATGCAGACTTAAATATATAAAGAGATTAATTTTTAAAAATAACAGCAATTTAAAGCATTTAAGATGATTTAAAAGAAAAACTGCTAATAAAATACTGGCAGTGGAAGTAGAGTTTAGCTTGTTAAATTGCTCCGTAAAATTTTTAATGGCCTTTGATGTATTTGATCAATACAGTGATTGTGTTCAGATTTCGTAATACTGAAAAGAGCAAAATAGTTGTATTTTTTAAATAAGAGCTTTAAGTCTCTCTTTTTAAGATTATTAATCTTGTAAAAACTTTATACGTACTCAGATTATGTTTAATGGAGCGTTACAAAATAGATAATTCATATTACGTGTTGAATTTACTTGACAATTTCATGCTTTCAGAGATATGTATCAAAAAGCTTTTGCTCAAATTAGCGTTAATGACGGAATCTCGTATCTCATATTTAGCAGTGAACTGCTGTTTGAAAATGAGTTCATACATTTAAGCATAAAAGCAACTTATCTAAATTTCACTTATTTTCTGCATAAATACGAGAACTTTCCTTAACAATAATTGAATTTAATATGCAAGTGAATTTTAAGCTTTAATTTGCTCGATGAAAATACCTGTTTCAATTAAAAATTTTCCAATCCTTGTTTGTTTATGTAAAGAAAGATTTCAGGTGAATAAACATATTTCTTCCGTGGTTGCGTAGAAGACCCTACAATCCGTCTCCAGACGTGTTCTCCTTCAACACTGAGATAGAGCTTCCCGGTCCCCGTAGCTCTGAGTTTTTTTTTTCGAAGATTTTTTATTTGGATTATTCAAATTAATTCTTCGGCAGAGAGAGCAATTCGCTTCAGGTAAGTCAAACTTTCTATCCAAATGAACAAAGTGTTAAAGAAGCTAACTTTACGGATTTAATTTTTAACTTTTTATCTTTTTAAAACTGACCTCACTCTACTCTGACTAGTGCCGTGACAACTAAAATAAACATAACTTACTAAAATTAATTAGTTAGAAAGGAAGGAAACTGACTGATTGATCTGACTCAATATTGAAATCAATTGACTCACACGTAGCAAGGTAACTCATCTTAATAAGACTTAACATAAAAACGCAAAAAGAAATAAATCTTCAGTGGTACTATTTCCCCAAATCATTTCTATAATTCACTAATTTTTCAAATTAACTCAAGAATAACAAGTTCATGTTCATTAAATCAAACCTTATAAGCACCAGAGAAGAAAAATTCAAACACCAATCAATCAGTTCCACTATGAAAAATCAAGCCATAGTTTTAACTTTCCTGGCACCTAAAACAAACATTTAACTATTCAATAAAATGTGGTTAGTACATATTTGCTAAAAACAGGGCGCATTGTGAGTACCCAAAAATGCATAAGCATTTTTCCATAACCCCGATAAAATCTCCATGTTTCTTAAAAGCCTTACGGCTCAAACAAATGGAGTGACTGAAGAGACCAACTACGTAACACAAAAAAAAAAAACAAATGCAAGTAATAATATAAAATCACACTCATTTATTAATATTTGGGATAAATTTATAGAAAAGCTGGCCAGACTAACCTTACATAAAAATGCAATTAATATTTTACATTAAATTTCTCCAAGAGTCATTTAGCAAGATAAAATTTTGTAGTTTAACATAATAACGGTTACTTAGAATAACTGGAACATTAAATGAATCATTTAAACTGGAATTCACACAATCTTCTATAGAAATTACAATTAACATAAATTTCTTATTTTTGACAATAACTGTAAATTCTTCCAAGACACGTAATTTTTATCTATTATCTAATGTCTTTTTACCCGTTACGCGAGATTTAATTTAAAAAACTACCAAAGAAAATATAAAATAACTCACAGCTGAAATACCGGAATTTCGTCATCATAGGCTATAGGCGACGTCCTCATAGGAAGCTATAGGCTGCAGATGAATTCCGCCATTGAATTGGTTCTAGGTAATCAGCTCCAAAATAACGTCCACGAAAAATGACCTCTTGTAGAACCTCAATGAAGAAGCGTCCGGCAATCAAAATTCTAAAATATTAAAGTTGAAGGAGAAACCACCGATGACAGAATGGTGAAACTTTTTCTTCTCACGAACGGAAAGAACTTATCTCCTAAATTCCGGCAAACACAGCCGCATCATCGCAAATCTCTTCAGCTAAAAGCCGAGTACGTCCGCAGAACGCAAGCGCAAGCCGCCCGCAAGGGAAGCTTGACCGCACAGCCAAAAGCCTTCTCTGCTAATTCTTTCCTCTGTATCCAACTCAAAAAAACTGTCCAAAAAACTGACTTCAAAACTCGCGCAACCACCGAGGAAAACTCGGTTTCTCCTCCCATTAAACATTACTGGTCCAAAAGTTACACATAAAATTAAATTCTTGCCAATCCGGGACTTTTCACCGTAATTTAACAGGACAAATTCAACCCACAAACGAATCAAAATAAAGTTACTGTCTTCAGTAGCACCTGCGAAAACTGGAAACTAAAAATTCCACTGCCCTGCTAACAAGAGAAAAATCTAAGTAGAAACAACAAAAACTGCCCCTTCAAGATCCAATTTACAACCTTTCCCTTTCTTCCAAAACTATAAGCAAGTAACATTAACACAGCTAAAAGGGTAAGTGAATAGCGGGAGGCCAATTACAAAAGCCATTTTTACTGCTTCAATACAAAGACCAGGGAAACAACGACACACTGCCCTCAGTTCCAACTGTCATCTTAAAAGGCTATTCCCACAGATGTTACATCCGTTAAAAGACGCTCACTTTTCTGTGTTAGAAAATTGAACCGTTGAAGGAAAAATAATTCCCTAAAACTTTTAAATACACTCTTTACAAATATATATAGATTCATTACGCTCTTCACAATTTCAGATTTAAAAAATCAAATACAAATACAAATGAAATTATAATTACTTAATTGAATAAAAACACTTAAATTTTGCGACACAGAATTCGCGACACAACAAAAGCTTTGCTTAATTCACCGTTCATCAGCTTCAAGTGCTTACATATGAAAAAAGAATACTTATAAAACCCATAATTATACTAAGCTAGCTTATTCAACTAGCTTAACAAAACCATTCTCCATTTACTAAGTACAAATGCATCATTGTTTTGCCATCACCAAAGAAATGCAGTACCCTTCATCTGCTTCCCGCTTTCAAATATGGTGAGTACCAAGGCCTTCGAGAATGCTATAAATGGAAGCAAATATTATTATATATTTTTGCGATATGAGAAGTGTAGTATATAAACCGCTTTTGTAATGCGTAAATAATACGAATGAAACCATAGCTAATATTAATTTAGAAGTCAAATAACAAAAATCAACGTTATATTTGCAAATTTTCACTGAACTAGTTTCGATGGTTTTACCCAATCCTAATCCTTAGTTGCTAAAGCGCAAATGAACGAGATAAGATATAGTGATAATATAAGATAAGAATGGCTAGACAGGCGTTGAGCTACTGGCGCCATCTATTAATGAAACAAGAAAACGAAAGCATAATTTCCTTAAAGGCTGAAGGTAAAGATAGATTGGAATTAGGGTCATTAACTGGAACAGAAAGTTTTTTTTTAATGTGAAGCGCCTCTAGAAAATCTAATTCACCAAAGGAAGATGTTTTTTGAGTAATTTTGGCTGCAAAAAAATTGAAAGTGTGGTTTTCGAACCAACAATTCTGGACAAGACTTCTGTATTTCCTTTTTCCTAACATATACATCATGTTTCTTAAAGCAAAATTTTAAGGCTGTCTTTGTTTAACCAATGTAAATTAAACCACACTAGATAGGAATCCTGCAAATACTCCAGGAATTCATATCCAGAATGGGGTCCTTAAGTATGGAACTGGGAATTTTATTGATAGGAGAATAAAAGCCCCGAAAGTTAAATTTCTGTAAAATAAGTGCAACTTTATAGCTAATTGGTGGAAAGAAAGGAATGACAACAGAACTTTTATAATCTCCTACAACAAAAGTCTGCATTTCGGTATGTTGAGATGAGAATTTTTAACTGCTTCATTCATGATGTTGGGTGAAAAGCCCCTGTCAATAGCTACTGCTTTTAAATAATTTAGTTCTTGATCAAAAGCACTTTGGAGAAGCAAACCTGAAGTGCACGGAAAACAAATGAATAAAATGAAGTTGACTTTTGTTTAGTCGGATGACATGATCTGAATTGTGGTGGAAGGGAAACTGATGAAGGTTTACTGTAATCAAATCCATTTCCAATAAATTCCAATCCACCCAGTGAAATCCATCTCCAATAAATTCCAGTCCATCTCCAATAACTTCCAATCCATCACCAATCAATTCCAATAAATTTCAATTCAAATTTTGGAAATCCTCGTCAAACAAACAAATTTTGGGATTTAATAGCTTTCTGAGAAAGCCGGATTTGAAATTTTTAAGCACCCTTTTATTTTACCTTAGAAATTGGCTAAGAGTTAACGTACGGGACTAATTCGGTTGAGTCTTATTCAACGAGTCAAAGAATTTATTACCTTACCTCAGCTTTGGGTGTTAATTTAGATCTGTTACTCAATGTAGATTATAAAAAGGGCATTCTGAAATGAGCCATTCTTTCCACAGATCATACATAGCCCCTGAAATTGAAAGAGTACCATATGTAAATTAACCAACCAGAATTTTGGAAAGCATGTACATTAAATTTTATAATTTTTATGTTATCGTAGCTTATAAATCTTATAAATTTTATATTAATATAAGCATATTTTAACATATATTAAACAAGATTTGGGAAATATATATAATAATTTTTAAACCGTTTAGTTTACAGTTTCTTCTTCAGAATTTTCCTTTATGTCAGTGAATGATGCCTAACATTTCTTTTTGGTCCTTCCTTTTTTAAAATTTTCATATAGTTACTTGTTTGGCTTTTCTCGTAATGAAATTCGTTTCTGCTTTATTAAACTTCCATGGCATTTATCTAATTCATTCATGTTTAAATATTTTACTAATTTTATTACATCTTTTATATTAATTATTTGAGCACCGAAT
This sequence comes from Stegodyphus mimosarum, assembly GCA_000611955.2. Taxonomy (NCBI): domain Eukaryota; kingdom Metazoa; phylum Arthropoda; class Arachnida; order Araneae; family Eresidae; genus Stegodyphus; species Stegodyphus mimosarum. The sequence continues at coordinate 25,587 of KK113858.1, forward strand.
ACAACATCTTATGTTCTCTTTTCCTCGCTCTTTTTGCTGCCTCGTTATTCTGAGCCATTTAACTTGCTTTTCTTCTAGGTAGACAAATTGTTACAGACTTTGATTTTCCTTTCTCTTCCCATGTGAGGATAGATCTTTGACGCTCTCCCTACCCCCTCCGGCTTTCTGCATTTCCTTTCGTTCGACTGCCTGTTTTCTTGGAACTATTTCTCAGGTTCTTAGATTTTCCTTTTCCAGAAAAATGTGTATTTTCTATCTTAATTGTTCACCTATTTCTCATTGGCTTAATATGCTAACCATTCAAGAATTTCTTGATTGTTCAACAAACAAAGCTTCTTTTGGTTCGAGGACATGCAAAGTTCACTACTATATTTCGAATGGAAAATTAGTTTTTTGTACTATTTCCTGCACAATCATAAAAAGTAAAAGTTCATTTAATATTGTTTAGAGAAAAGAGTAAAAAATCTATATCTGAAATTATTAGAAACACATATCCTACTTTTGATCATAATACATTATTCATGAATTTCTTAATTCTTGCTGTTTTATTTTGCAAAGACAATTGTACTCCTGACCATAGAGCTCTGATACACCTTAACCTCTTCAGGTTCCACACATATATTTGTCTGCCAGTTGACACAGAAAGCTTTTTCTCATATAATAACGTTCTTTCTATAAAGAACTATGATATAATATACCTATTTGCCGTCTTTCTATGACATGCTGGTAATTATTCTGCTTCAATTAGATCTCAGCAGCACTGGTGTAACAACCTTTATCAAAGAAACCTATTGACTTGACTCAGGCTTTCTCATTCACCACAGCTTGTGCTCTAAACGAAAAGAGTAGGAGTTTTCTTCAGACAACTATTGGAGGAAAACTAGTCATTCACAGCAGTGCGGGTAGTTATAATAAAAGCCTTTAGGATTCTTAAGTAGATGGTTTGCTATCTAGTTCTTTTTTGTTGTTATCTAAAATATAAAATCTCTTCGATGAAAATTTATTTTCATAGAAAGCGTCTAACTGAAAAGCTGATCATTATGGCTTTTTATATAACTAAAAGTAGTTCTTCGAGTTTGGATTAGAGAATCATTAAGCTATTTTTCATGCAGCAGACGGGAAAACTCGAAAGTGGACTTATCGGAAGTGCGCCGAGGGTGCTATTATTTCACCACGAAGACATACCGGAAGGAGGGAGGAAATACCCTATAAGATGTTATTTATAGTTCGTAAATGTAACTTCTTAAAGAAAATAGTATAATCTTTTTTGACTTAATAATGCAATGTTGTGGGATCTAGTTCTTTTTCGTACCATCCAATGTAACTAAATCCACTTAAATATTAATTTTTGCAATTACTCGCAAAGACTTGAATATGAGTACAGTAGACGAAGGGCGTAAAAGACCTGTTATTTAAAACAGTATTTTTACAGACGGCATGAACTTACGTACTTACAATCACTGACCACTTGTGGTGAGAAACTTAAAAGATAACGAAACAATAAACTTAAAGGTAAGAGAAATGCAAAACTACACAGTTCAGTTTAATCTAATAGGTGGACTCAGAAATGTCACCTTCAGGATAATAATTCGGTGGCAAGAATGTGAAGACGATATTCAAGTTAACAGTTGGTAGAAATAAAAACATTTGCTCACAATAACCAAACCACGGTCTGACTAAATTTTTCGTTACATAAGTTTAAATCTACTCATTCACCCTAGCTAATTTACATTCTGGTGATTAAACGCAAGGGAATTAGAAGAAGACAAAAAATTAAACAAATTAAAATAACTATTAGTAAAGATAAATGAATTTCTAAAATGTACGAAAAAAATAGAAAAACTCGGATATTCCCGTGAACAGTTCCTTTTAGCAAACACTAAAAGGAGCTGCGCAATTTGTGACATACTCTTCGTTTATTTTGTTTGTTTTTGCTTTACAGTGGAATCTTTCCGTTTGATATGAACTTTTCTTCTTTTCAAATTTACTGAAAAACAACTTTCTCAAAAAAAATTTCACCCAACAACACTAAAAACGGTTTCAAGAAATTCTTAAACATTTTTAAGTCATGGCCCGTCTTTAGCAACTTTCCTTGTTCGAAATCATTACTGAGGCTCTATTTTAGATGAATTTTACTTAATTTATTTTCGGGTAAAGTGTTTGTTTTCGGGATTGTTGAAATTTTAAAATATTTTAAAGCCTTGGAACATTACTAATGCTAGAAATGCTATTTGCTGTAATAGAGTGGAAGTCCCCCTTATACACTGCTGGCCACCCAAATTGCAACACCAAGAAAGACAAGAGATATCACAACAAAATTTATTTAGTAGATTGCATGTTGACCAAGTATCAAATGATTAAATTTATAGACTTCTGTGAAGCGTGGTTCCTTCCAGAATCAGTAGCCAGAGTAGCCGCCATTGTTGGAGATCACCGCTGCCACGCGCCTCGGCATTGATTCAAAGAGTCTTTGGGTGTGTTCTTGGGGCACAGAAGAACAAGCAGCTTCCGCACGTTGCCAAAGTTGATCTGGTGTGGCAGCTTGGGATGTAATCTGGGTCAATCGAAGCCCTGAAGCTAAGGAAGGACAACTGGCTCCAACAGCTCGGAGATGTAGCGCTGGCTGTTTAAAGTACCGGCAATGCGTACTAGAGGAGTGCGAGAGTGATATCCAATACCGCCCCATACCATAATACCCGGTGCAGGACCAGTGTGGCGGTACATAAGTCAGCTGTTCAGCATCTTCTCTCCACGGTGTCTCCAGACTCGAATCCGACCGTCGTGGTAGAAGCGTGACTCGTCAGTAAAGACAATTTCATTCCATTCTGCCATCCACATCCTTCCTACACCGCACCATCGGCGGCGGAGACGTCTGTGGTTCTGCGACAAGGGTAGACGAAGCAATGGGCGTCTTGCGGACAGACCACTCTGCTGTAAACGGCGTCGAATGGTACGCGCAGACACTGGATGACGCGTTATAGACTGAATGTGCTGTGCTATGGTTCGTGATGTGACTGAGCGATCTGTCACTGCCATGCGCATAATATTCCTGTCATCACGTGAAGTGGTGCACTGAGGTGGATGCGATCGAACACGTCGGTCCGTCGTACCCTCCTGCATTCAACGGTCACATACCCGCATTACAGTTGTTTGGTTTCGTCTAACACGACTACCGATTTCCCTGAAAGATAATCCACACTCTCGGTAGGCCACTGTCCTTCCTCTGTCGAACTTGGATCCTTGATCAAACGATGATCGCTATTTACTACGAGGCATAATTGATCGTTTTTTTTTAAAAACCACAAGAAAAACAGAATTGCCGAACTTGGAATCGTCGAAAACTCCAAGCCTTAAATAGTGCTTTGAAGTGGCGCCACAGGCGCGCGTGATGTGCGTTTGCGCTGAAATCCTAATCACTTGCATATCTCACCGCCGCTAATGCATATTATAAATTTCCTCTTATTTGCATGCTTCCTTCAGGGTGTTGCATCTACGGTGGCCCGCACTGTATTTAAAAGTTGAATAGCTGAATAGCCACTTATATTTGAAAGTTTTATGCAGTTGAAAAAAATCTGATGTGGCCAAAACATAGCATCCTCCCAATTCCATGTTTTATATAACAAGGAGGTATGAGTATAGCATCAAGTGATACTTTACTGAAAGTAAGCTGCTGTTTAAAACTTGCAATTGACTGATCGTTTGTAAATAATATACAATATGTATGAAGACACAAATAAGAAACTTTGCTTACCTTTTGTTAAAGGTCGGGTAAGGAGGATTAAATCTCCGAAATAAAATCTTATAATAAGGGATGTTTCATCCTCTATCCATTAATAATAATAGGAATGCGTATTTATACACAAATCACACTCGTTCGATTTTGACTAAAATAATTAGAAACGACGGGTACAGTTCAAATATATTCAAGCATACAAGAGAGAATAATAATAAATAAAATTAAATTAAAAAATAAAATCTGAAAGCTTTCAGATTTTACATTACCCGCAAAGGGGGCGTTTTTTTAAGGTTTTGTGTGTTACCTTTATTTATTGGATATTATGTTCTTCGCACTGAAACCATAACACTCAATTCAACAGCAATATTGCAAAATAATTTTAAAATCAGCATAACTTTAGAATTTCCGATATACAGTCTGGCGCGCTGGAGATAAAAATGTTTTTTTTTCATACAGTGTTGCCATTGCTCGTTTTGAAATCCTTTAGTTTGTTAATCATAACTTCGTAGAAGTTTTACAAAATATGAAATAGATAATAAAGCAAATTCCAAATTCTTGTGGAAACTTACGTTATTCAAAATTGGATGCCTCTAGGTACCGTTGTTTTATCACAGTGAGAGAAACATGCATACATTTATGCAGATTCTTCATTATTTAACTCCTCTAAATATAATACAGGGCTCTAATATTTGGTAGCAATAATTTGAAAAGTAAGTCGACATTTATAGTTAACCAGCGCAAAATGCCAAAGCGAATATAATAGCCTTCCTGGGCTAACGTCCTTTGGGCTAAAAAGTATGGAAAACAAGGATCACGGGATATCATTTCGGGCCGTAGGTGCCTGGCTTAGCGTTGTTACGGTTATTGGAAGTGAGTTACAAAAAACATGTTTCAAAATGCTTGATTAATTCACAGCATTCGCCCCTTTAATGATGCGTTTGAGAAAAGGGTAGAAATTAGATTTAGCTGACTACTTAATTTCAGGAGTTTCGTTTTGGGCAATAGCTTGGTAAAAATATCTGCGTCATGGAATTTGTATTGCGATATGTTATCTCCATTATTTTATTCACATCTAAAAACAAATATTTAAGATTAATATTCTTTAACCTGGTATTCATTTTTTCATGTCGGATAAGAGATATTGTGGACCTATTGTCCTCAAATATTTTAATACACTGACTACCAATGAGTATTTGGACACCTATGCAAATGACGATATCTGCGGTCCTAAGGTACGTCACGGACTCCGCCGATATATATCGTGTAGGAAACAGCATAGCCTTTAGTCGCATGCAAAATGCCTCGCAGTTGGGAGCTTTCTGATTTCGAGAGAGGTATAATTATCGGGTATCACAAATGTGGCCGATCCTTAAAAGACATTTGTAGCGATCTGCAGTAACCAAAATCGACAGTGGCCTATGTGATTAAGAAGTGGAAGGTGAGCGGTGATTGTCGGAATGTGCCCCGAGTCGGCAGACCAACGAAACTGGGAGATAGAGACCGACGAGTGCTGTCCAGAGAAATTCGGAAGAACCGCACCCAACCGAGGGCCCTCATCCACGAGGAGTTTCAACAGGCATCCGGGAGTATTGTTTCAATGAATACCATCCGTAAGGAAGCACATATGCTTGATTTTCATGGTCGGGCTGCTGCCAATAGACCTTTGATCACAAAGTCCAACCGCGCTGCTCGGTTAATGTGGTGCAAAGCACATCGAAATTGAACCGTGGATCAGTGGAAACGGGTTCCTTGGAGTGACGAATCAAGGTTCACCCTTTACCGCTCGGATGGCAGGGTCTGGGTCTGGCGTCTACCTGGAGAACGTCTCCTGCCAGAATGCATTGTGCCAGCAGTCAAGTTCAGCAGAGGTGGAATTATGATCTGGGGGTGTTTCTCCTGGTATGGGCTGGGACCCTTGGTCCCCATTCATGGTAAGCTCAACTCCGATGCCTACTGCACTATTTTGGATGACAATGTGCTTCCTACGTTGTGGCAGTTTTACGGGTTGGACTCCTGTTACTTTCAGGACGACAATGCCAGTTGTCATGTTTCGACGTTAACCAAGGCTTGGTATGGTGCCAATGGAGTTCATCGAATGGACTGGCCTGCAAAGAGTCCAGACCTGAACCCTATCGAGAACATCTGGGAGGAGTTGCATCGCCGAATTCAGGGGTGCACTACCCGGGCAAAATCGGTGAAGGAACTTCTATGTCTTCTCCAAGCCGAGTGAAAGAACATACCACTAGCTATTTGTGGAAGTATGCCCCGGAGGGTCCACGCTGTAATTACCTCTCGTGGAGGCTCTACCAACTATTGATTTTGAATAAAGTTAGTTTTTCTTTTCTATCACAGGTGTCCAAATACTTATTGGTCGTCAGTGTAGGTAGTTTTTGGGGTAGTCCAAAATCTTAAAGTCTTAAATCTAAAATAAATTAAGCAGAAAGGGAGGTCTAATATCCATTTCAGCTTTTGACCAGCAGTGGCTGCAGAAAAAAGCTCGGTCTCGGTTGATAGTAAAGAAACCCAACTTTGTCTGACAGTAATATTGGAATAAAATATAATTATCATTCAAAAATAAACCTCAAAAACAATATAAATTTTACTTTATTTTATTAGGAAAAAATAAATGTATTTTTATTACAGTCACACGAGAAATTACTGTAATAGAAATGTAAAATTGCCGTCGTATTCTTAAGAATTTAGCGAAATTAACGTATTAGAAAATATAAATCAAACATACCCCGCCAGATCTTAAAATTATACTATTTTAAAGACTAATTTCATTTTTTTTTATTTTAGGAATACATCCTTCTTATAACAATTTCCTTTTTTAAAATCTTTTTCAGTTTCCTTCTTTTATAATTTTATGAGTGCCTTAAAATGCTATGCAAACAAAACGTTTGAAATCAGGTTGTTTTTTTATATATATTTTAATCGTTTTTCGTATTTTTATGGTTTTTGTATGAAAATCACATAAATTTTATATCTTAAATTATTAATTTTTAGGGTATTTTAAAATATCATAAAAAGGGCGAAACGTTTATTGGTAAGCAAAATATATGCCTCGCTCTTTGAAACAGACGTTTTTTAGATAGATGTTGATTTAATCAGCACCTGATCATAAAAAAAATTGAATCCTATGGTGGAGTATATATGCTGCATTTTATTTAATATTTTTCTCTCAATTTTAGGCTCCGAATCCCAAATTTAACCATGTTTCCTTATAAAAACCACATTACAATGCTTTACTACTTGATATGAAGTTTTGCAGCTTTGAAACTGAATGATAACCAATTGTAGAGACTGTACTCTGGTCAGATATCATCTTTCTTGTTATGACCGGGCCAAATGATTCGGCGCGCTGCAACATTGGTACAAGTGATTCGTAGATCCAAAGTCTGTACAGTGCAGATTATAAAGGCCAAGGAGTAATTTTTGTGAGGCTGTAGTCAATAACGTAATTTAAAAGAAACTAATTTTAGCTGCTTTAACAGCTGCATCTTTTGTGTGAAGCTTTCACAACAAGATTATTACAGCAAGACAGGGCTTCTCTGCGCAGACTCTTAACAGATTGATTGCAGTTGGATAAATATAATTTTGATTTCAAGAAACTAAATCTTCTCTTTCATTTAGTAACAGTTTCATCTATTTCCAGCCTACGTTTTAGAGAACTGCTTCCCTTAAAGAAATATGAACAAAATTATTTACAAGATAAAGCGGCAATTTATCTTGCACGCGTCCCGTTATCTCTAAAGCACATCTATATTTCATGGCATATGTGCTAAAATACACAACGTCGGCTATCGGATGCAAGAAATAATACTGAACAAGATTCTCTGATATTTCGGCCTTTGAGCTCAAGATACGTATTTCTTTTCTGCGTATGCATTTCTATAGATTCCAGATATTGTTCTAATAAATAAGCTTTGCTGATTCTGCATGCTGCATGTTAGAAATTTTAGGTGTCCTTTTGTTGTTTAAAATGAATAACTGAAAATATCCATAAGAGAAATGGATTTTTAAAGACGTTAATATTACATAGAAATATTTAGCAGAAGAGAAACGGGAATCAGTTGGCTCAAAATTTTTATCTGCAACTTGCTTCGAAACTAACTGTTTCACTTATTTTATTGTAAGCAATCTCCTATTTCACAATAAACGAGTCGTATCTCTTTGCCATTTACACGCGAATTGAGCTGTGAAACTTCTGCGTATTTTGATGGCATGAGGTGACTTCCAAATGTTTGCTTTCACATATTTTTGACATAGATATCTTTTTTTTATATTAGCCCAAAATGAGTTAGACCAGAATGACTATTATTTTCATTTTGGCATTTTGCGTCGCTTCACTTTTCAACTGTTGCCACCAAATATTACATTTAAAGAAATTAAATAATGAAGGAGCTGTATGAATGCATGCATGTATATCGCACTGTGATTAAAAACAATGGTACCTAGAGCCACCAAATTTTGAATAACGTAGTCCTCCACCGAATATGGACATCTGGAAGCTCAATATGGAATTTGAAATTTGTTTTATTATCTGTTTCATACTTTATAAATACTAAAGAATTTTTTGATTAACAAACTCACCGATTTCAAAGCGAGGAAGGGCAACACTGTACGGGAACAAAAAAAAACATTTTAATCTCCAGCGCGTGAGACTGTGTATCGGAAATTCTAAAGATCGGCTCATCTTAAAACTATTTTGCGATATTGCTGTTGAATTGAATTTTATGGTTTAAGTGCAAAAAACATGATATTTAATAAATAAAGGTAACGCACAACACGTTAAAAAAAACGCCTCTTTGGGCATAATGTGAAATCTGAAAGCATTCATATTTTTTTTGAAAGTATGTTTTAAACTAGAAAAGTTTTGCAAGTCATTAAATGGGCAAAACCTGACATTTTTCAATCAAAGATGTCTCTAACATGGACCTTTGGATACAATTTATTCGGCTTTATGAAATCATACTAGGGCCAAACATATAACGGGACGGGTGCCTTTGTAGGAACGTTTCTGAGGAAACATGGATCGTATTTAGGTTTTATGGCAGCAAAAACCACGAAAATGTTTATATGAGCCCATTATCCGGGATTCAAATCCGGATCGAACTGGCAATGTTCAGCAGTCTTATTCACATTGAGAGCAGCTGAAAATTCCTTTAAATCGAAAGAGTTAACGATGATGTAGCAAGACGCTTAATATGTGGCTATAGGAACAATTTTAGGGGGAACTTCTATAGCGAGTTTAACTCAGTTTCAGAATTTTTAAAAATCTGTAATGTCTCTAAGCGAGATAAGTGGAGATTTGGGACTCAAACCTGGATCAAGCTAACAGTGTCCAGCGGTCTTATCCACACTTAGATCAGATTAAAATGCCGATTTAACCTGTAGCAAAGTGCTTAATATGCGGCTATAGAAACAATTCTCAGGTGAAACTTATGCAAAGAGAGCAACTCAGTTTGAGAGTTATTAAAAATCTGCAGTGGCTCTAAGCAAGAGAAGTGGGCACTACAATCTATTAAGAGCTGCGAAGATAAGTTCGGGTTTGTCAATAATTCTCATTTAGCGTCAAAGCTGTCTTTTTAAAGTTAAACTTCTATACCGAGAGTAACTCAGTTCGAGAGCTTTATATTGGTTATGACAATGCAGAACAGTGAAATGTTTTCCTCCTAAATTTTCACAAAATGTCTGCTATTGATGTTGGTAGCGCACCACATAAATAACATTCGTTTTGAATAAATATTTTCTCATAAAAAATAATACCTATGTTTCTGGTGGTTTGACTAACGACGCAGTATGAAATCCACATTGAACAAAATGAAGAAGATGTGTGTAATTGGAGTTTCAGCAATCACAAAAGTAAACTAGAGAGAAAGCTAGAACAAAAGCTGCTGCTGACACGCAGCAAATAATATAAATCAGATTGCGTCAGCATTAGAGCGAAGGGCATCAAAAATGTTGCTAAATAATAACAAAGACACAGTTGCTAAATGAAATAATTTCCATTTATTTCTACCCATGCCGTGACAATTAAGAAAACACAAAGAAGAACGTTTAATGAAGTTGTTTATGTGTATCATAAATATCATTCATATAAATTATTATATGTTGCAACATTTTTGAATTGCCAACGTTCAAGCTCATGTGAGAGATCACTTGGGTTCTGATCTTCTAAAGCCTTTTACTTTCTTCTGAAACTTATCTATAAGGAAGACAACATTAAGGTCTCGCATTTTTACTTTATCGCTTAATATCAATTTACACATTAAGATGCCAGCGTCAATGGAGTAACTATTTATCAAAATTTAAGCGATACAATGTGATCACACCGAACTTATCGCTAACATTGCAATAAGTAGAATATTGATCAATCAACAAAGCACCAATTTGCTAAATATGTTATGCGGAGGATGTACACTCGTTGGATGTAGTTTGTGAATGATATTGGTAGCTATTGACAAGTCTCCTAATAACCCGCCCAGAAGATCATATATTTTCACCGCAGAATATTGCTAGTCAACACAATTAATGGTGCTGTGCTCTTGGTGAAGATTTATATAAAATTCCTCTGACCTTTAATGGTAACTTCAATATAAGTAATTGCGGAAGCAACAGAATCAATCATTAATATTCAAGATAAACGGAAATTGAAAATTCCTACCAACTCTAACGAAGCGATCACAAGATCAGGGAATACAACTGATAGATTATTTTCAACAGATTTTGAGCGACTTTAGTCTAGAGTGTTTATATCAAATTTTACATATCGCAAACCTCTTTTCTCACTTTTTAATTCTAAAGAGACGGAAACAAAAGAAAAACTTATTATTTATTTTTCATTGTACGTAAAATTATTCTTCATTAATTACTTTCACAGTGTCACTCTAATATAAGCTCTTTATATCTTATATCACTGCAGAGAATTTTCACTTGAACCGCGTGACTTTTCACTCAGATATTTGCTTCTTTTTAATAATTATAATTACCCTGCAAACGTGTTTTTAGACATAACTGTGTATCGAGAAGCTTAACGTGTGGTGACAGAAACAGTTTTTTATGAATTATACCAATGCTGCAAACAGTCATAAATTATCAGTAGTATGCATTAAGAATAACATCAGTTAAACATGTTATAAATTATTTTAATTTGTAATATGTTTATTTTCAATATGTAATTATATTTTATAATATTAATTATTACAAAACATATGTTGGTTGGTTGATTACCAAAAAGCATACGAGAAATATCTGCCAAGAAAGAATGTTTTGGTAAAAGGTTTCCAAAATAAAACTGTGCCATTCATGATATATATACAGAAAATCAGCAAAAGCCTTGCTGGGATTTGAATCCAAATTCAATTGCAAGTGTCCACTTGTGATCCACTTCATCACTAGTAGGCTTAAAACAGACAGACAAATAGGCAAGCAGGCAGATAGACAGATAAATAGGTATAGCAATAAAAATCAAGAAAATGAATAACGAATTTTGAATTCATGTTTCATTGAATCAGCAAAGTAGAACAAAAAACGAATAAAGCACTTAATACAAACACAGCGTAAAACTGACAAAAGTGATATACACACGTCAAAAATCTTAAAGAGGTAATTTTCTACTTTTTTGTTTCCATAGAGTATGAATTTAAAATTTAATGTTTATTTTTTATTTGATTTTTAAGCTTTCTGCGCGTGGTTTAGTTAGCAGTTTAATCCGGACTTTCATTTATGCATATATATACACTGGTGTGCAAAAATTAAGGACGAAGTCGAAAAATTAGCATATCAGCTGAACGAAGAGGCAGAGCGGACAGAAAGACCAATCAGAAGATTAAGTAAGGTGATGTACGGTAGCACATGCGCAGATATGCAGGTAGACGTAATGGGGGAGTGTCTGAGTAGTATAAAGCATGTTGTCGGTGTAAGATCACTATTTCTGGCAAAGAGATTGCACGCCGTATAGCAGTTAAAATCACACCGAGTTGCTGCCTCAGCGAGAAATGGCGAATAATCAATCTGTTAGACGACATCTGGATGCTTTTACCCGAGGTCGAATCATTAGAAAGTTGGAGGAAGGCCGCTGTGTGACAAGTGTGGCTGCAGAGTTCGGAATTGCTCACAGCATCGTTTCACGACTTTGGAGACAATTTCAAACTACTGGAACAGCTACCCGGGGGTTTAGTAGTGGTCGTTCACGAGGAACCACACCCGCAGATGACCGGTATATTGCCTTACAGGCCAGAAGAAACAGGCGGCAGACAGCGGGAGAAATCGCTAGACACACGACACAGGCGACTGGACGACCGATATCGCGTTTTACCGTGGCCAGAAGACTGCACGGTGGTGGTCTGTTTGCACGACGCCCTGTACGGTGTGTACCTCTAACGCCTGCCCATCGGAGAAGGCGTTCTCTGTGGTGCCGGGAACACCGGAATTGGAGAGACAATGAATGGGGACGAGTACTCTTTACAGATGAGAGCAGATTCAGTCTGAGTAGCGATTCTCATCGCATACTCATCTGGAGAGAGCGGGGAAGCCGCAATCATCCCTCGAACATCATTGAAAGGGACAGGTATGGAGGTGGCGGTGTTCTCGTTTGGGGAGGCGTCATGCTTGGTAGTCGTACAGACCTTCACATCTTCGAAGCAGGTTCAGTCAACGGGACCCGTTATTGTAACGAAATTCTTCTTCCATATGTGCGTCTTTTTAGAGGCGCTATGGGTCCGCAGTTCCTTTTCATGGACGACAATGCGCCATGTCATCGCACAGTAGCTGCCGTATGAGGATATTGAACGTATGGATTGGCCGGCACGATCTCCGGATCTCAATCCCATCGAATATGTATGGGATTTTCTAGGCAGACGCTTGGCAGCTCGTACCTTACCACCAGTAACGATTCCGGAGCTTCGATTGGCGCTGCAAGACGAATGGGCAGCAATGCCTCAGCAACTCATTGGCACCCTCATTCTCAGCATGGGCAGACGCTGTGAAACCTGCCTAGCAGTCAGGGGAGATCATATCCCTTATTAAAGACCGGATGTTTCTTGCTGGACACCCATCACAGGGATGTTTCGGCCTTCAGTCGCATTGCGCTCCATGCTACTTTTTCAATAAAGCTTCTTTTTATCCCTCTGATTTCTCTTTTAGTAAGTGTTGCTTACATTACTCATGTCCTTACGTATTGGGGATCTTACGGTATTAAATGTGTTGATTTGGAAAGATTTTGTACAAAGTTATATTGAAAAAACCGTTTCGTCCTTAATTTTTGCACACCAGTGTATATATACATACACAAAGAGGGAGAGGTTAAAAATTCATGTTTACTTCTTATGGTAAACAAGAATTCTTAAAGAGTTAAATAAATTTTAAATTTTTTAAGGCGCTATCCGCACCTATTAAAAACATATTACTGGAAATATTTTTTTTAATTTCATCCATTTTTCGG
>KK113858.1:38861-72212 GCA_000611955.2 Stegodyphus mimosarum
TCTATATATATATATATATATCATTAATTTATTACATTTAAACCACATTAATTTATTACGTTTGTTACATCAATCATTATAATATATTTTTTACGTTTATTATATTTAAACTACTCAGTTTGTCAAACAATGTGCTATTTTAACATGAAAAATAAATGAAGGTTCATCCTGAGAATTGGTTACCTTTCAGACTGTCTGAAGGATGAATTAAAATATTTATGTTAGGAGGTGCTTAGACTCGAAGAAGAACAATATTTTCCATAATATATATAATAAATTGCCTAATAGAGTAATATACGATCATGTTATCTAATTTGTCGTCACTACAAGTTACTGTCCAGAAATTTTCAAAAATATTGTTAAAGGCATTTCTAACGTCAAAACTGTTATATATTATAAACTTATGTCCTGCATTCTATGTTAAACTTTTACCGTTGTTATGAAAACATGTTAGTAGGGTATAGTTGTATTCTTAATATAATGAAAGCAAATGAAAAGGAAACTCTTCAATAGCTATAAAGTAATCCGAATAAAGATTATGAGGTTTGCCTCAATTACACGCAATAAAATTTTTTTGATATCCAGAACTTACTGAGTTGGAATCCAAAGTTAAAAACGAGGTTAAGTTCTTACCGCAAATTTACGTTACACCAAGAAACAATGAATTACTTTCCTTACTAATCTTAAAGTTTCTGGTCTTTCATTTTATGAGAATAACTAGTAATTTTTCATATTTTATGCCGCTTCAAGGCCACCATTTGACTTCGTTTTAAAAAAAGAATCCCACTAAAAAGTAATAAACTAAGCGATAAATAACGTCATGCAGGCATTAAACTAGACATTTTTATCAAAAACTTCATTTTGAGGTTAAATTTATCACACCATACTCAGCGTTCGTGAGATGAGTTACTCACACACCCAAGTATAATAACCTTCCGATGAAAATAATTTATGACAGGCAAAATTAATATTAGCTAGGTTATCTTAATTAAGAATGCATACTTGTCTTTTAGATATCTCTCTTGTCAAATAAACTCAATAAGATATGGAAGACTGAATACCCGAAAGGCATGGCGCACTTTTTAATTAATGAAGCAAGCCTTAGAGTTTATTATTTTTTGCAACGTTTATTACATATTTTCAATGCTCAAGAAAAGTAAAATGATTCATTATTATCATTCAGGTCTTTAAAACTTTGTTAACAAATTTTGAGTGCACTGCTTTTCAAAAACTAAGAAATATCTGGCAAGGAATTCAATACATAACAATGGAACAGGATACGAAACTATGAAACAAAAGAAAGTGCGCTAGGAATACTTTCAAACGAATTTTTAAGTCGAACAATAGTTTTATGTTAGAGTGTAAATATTATTAAATATTTTAAGAAATTCAATTATTATGTTTAAGGAGAATAGCGGAAAAATATTTTCTTTAGAAATGTTTAGCTATCTTTAATACAGAATTTCGATTTTAATTACTTTCATACAATTTAATAATTTGAATCTAATATTTAAACTATGTCTCCTTGTAAATAAAACATAAACATCTGTTGAAAAACGAAACTCAAAACAGATGTTGAACTTTTCTGAGCGCAATTTAGAACAGATGTGCCACGAGGAGCTATTTATGGCGTTTTTGAGGGTTAAGATTTATGTGCTGATGATACAAGAAAATACTTCTATAAGCACAAAATCAAAAATAAGACAGAAATATTTTTGTCATAACTTATCACTTTTCCTCCTTGAAGTTCTCTTCCGAAAAGAAAGTCTTCTCGTTTTGTCGTTCAATGTTTTCAGGTTTACTTTCCTCCTAAGAATTTAATTCTTACATAGTAATTTTGCCGTTAGTAATAACACCTGTAGTCTTTACACAGTATGTGAAGAAAATTTCGGTACACCACCATAGAATTAATTATTAACGGGCCCATTAAGTTGCAAGCTCTGAAAGCTTTTTCCAATATTGCAACAGAAGACCTTAAATTTATTCACGCAAGCTATCGAAATCACTTTTTCCTCTCTTAGCACTTTCCCTAACATAAGTAGCCAGTAGCGAAAGGAAAAAGCAGGTAACAATATCTACCGATTTTTAACCAGCTTTAAGCTGTGCACTTTTAGCCTTCACTGTGAACTAAAATGTCTTGAGCGTTATTTAACAAAGAGAAAGTTCGGAATAATTTCGCCTTAGGCCAGATGAACAAACTAGTTTACCTTTCCTGGCAAATTGTCTGTTCTGAGAGCTGTTGCTGTCTCAATTTACTTAAACTTGGCAAACATGAAATATTTAGAAACAAAACTTATATTTAATGATATTTTTCCATTGAATGGATTTTGCAGTATTTATTATTTATTTACAGTATCTATTACAGAATTTTTATGCATTAAAGATTTAAATAGACTAAAATGGATAATTATGTGCAACGCATATTTTAAAGTCCTGGAGCATTCTAACCTTCGATGTTAGAATGAAACCTAAAATCTTCGTAAGGGATAAAAATTTAATAAAACGCTCGTTCTTCTTTTATCTTTTTTGTACTTAATTAAAACTTTTCTAGCAGATAAAGGGTAAAAATATGTAAAATAATAAAATAAATGAAAATAATATATAATTATAATATGAAATAATATATAATTATTTTCACTGGAAGGTTCACTATTTTTATGTAATAAAAATAATTAAAACATAAAAATACAACCCATGTCCAATAGGCTGCAGAATTGCTGCTAGAGAAAACAAAAATAGCATACTGACATATTTAATAGTTGTTTCCTCCAAACTAACTCTCTTGAAGAACCAAAACGGAACGTTTAGCCCTTTAAATGAATAGTTCTGAAGTTATTTGGAATAGCTCTGAAGCGCATTTGTTGGTGTCTTCAAGCTTCTCAGGTCCAGCTATTTAGACATCTAAAAAATAATGTACGACTCTGTTCTCTATCCTGAAACTAACGTATGACAGACGCACTGTATGCCATTAATTAATGAAAACTTTAAAAGTCGAATGACGAGCCAGATTGTATGGCTAAGGCACCGTACCACAGGTCTAACGAGGCGAGCCCACGCACTGGGCGACAGTCCATCAATGTAATGATCAATTGTATTGATTCCCAAGGATCGTCCCCATATCTAGAACACGATTGCAATTATGATGTGCAGCCGCGTCCCGTATTGTTGCATTTATAAGGCTCTGAGGCGGGAGTGTGTAACGATCTCCGGAGCAATGAGATGCTCGCCCCACAAAACATTTCTAATGTCTGTATCTAACGTATGTAGCTGGGTGAAACTTTGCCATAGTGGCAAGGTGTTTAAATCCCGCAAAAATCTAAGGTTAAACCTCAAGGTCAATTGCTATCCTCAACGGCGAATGGACTAATAGCGTTGCTTCTCCGATCTGCGCTAATTGCTGGGGACGCTAGCAAACACCAAAAGACCAGAAGCAGTAGCGGTATGAGGGGCGACACTCAAAGGAAAAAAATCGTGTGTGCTGTCCAAAGATGCAGTCTAAAGATAATATCACTCAAGTTGAGCCATTGAGATGTATTAAACGACATGCTGATTCGGTAACGTTCTCAATACTTCGCCGTTACAAAAATCATATTTTCAAGACTAGTGTCGAAAGATTTCATCACTCTGTGATCAAAGCCACTCGATTTTAGGAGGCTTACCAACCAGTAACTCTGCAGCTCCTCTGACATCCTCCTCAACAGTAACGATTTAGAAAGCATTATATGCAACAGAAAAACTAAAGTGGCATGACTAATTCAGTCTCTAAGTCTTAGGATAATTAATAATAATTCAGTCTGGAAAATATATTACTAATTCTGTCTGTAATATAATTCAGTCTGTGATATAAATTCAGTCTGTAATAATAACGCTGTGTTTCTTTCTTACGGGTTCGTGGATTTGGATTGATTAACGACAGCAACACTTGAAGCATCAGCCAATATTACTCAAGACAGCTCCAAAAGCACGTTTACAGTCGTCGAAAAACTACGACAAACACGCTGAAACAATTACCGACACAGTTTTCCGGCCATGCTCGCTCTATCGCGATGCACTCGACGATAAGCACTAGAGTACAGCTTCCGATTCGATTCGGTTGTTCTCGGAGCTCAACACACTCAAGATAAAACTCGACGAGGCACTAACTCGCGATCAACTCGATGAACTGCGAGACACTTAGTGACTCTTTCGCTAGACTCTCAGTCACTGACTATTAACTGACTCTCCGCGTACCAGCTGGGTTTATATAGCTTTTGGCCTGCGTTCGAAAACATTCTGGACCAAACCGGTAAGAATTCGTTCCAGAAGGTCCTCTATCCGTCTATGGCATTTTGTCGCTATATATCACCAAATGGGCGATTTCTTGCCAAATATGGCAACCTTGCCTTTTCTTGCCATTTTCTGGCAATCCAAAACTGCTTTGCGAAGAAGCTATCTTTCCGCAGCTGGACATTTCGAAACATTCTGTATAATTCAGTCTGCATAGTTCAATTGGTGTGATTCTGTGTACATAGTTCAATCTGTAAAATATATGAGATAGAACAAATATGACAGAACGCTCTGAAACTCCCACTTACATAAGCTTGTTGCTTGCAAGATCATCTCACAAAGAAACAAGGCCCTAACTAATACTAGGGCAACTGAGACAATACCTTGGTTATCCCACCTGCATCAGTCAATTACAATGACCAGGATCTCTAACTTAGGGCTTTCAAGTGAGCAGAAAAAAATTGATTCTTTTACATTTTATTTTAAAAACTGAAAAATTAAACTTTTCTAATGACATTTCCATTTTTTCAAACTAAGAAGTTAATTAGAAATAAATTTTATTCTTCTTAAATGAAAAACAATGAATGCGTTTGCATTGATGACTAATCAGATTATGTCAACCTTACTACCAGATGGCGTCACTATACAGGGCGGCTTAGATAAAGATTTCTGGATGAAACTAAGTGTTACTAGAAAATACGAGGAAAAAACGGGGTACTCATTAGAGTGTTCTAGTAGAATTCTGCAACGGGGTTTTCTGGAAGAACATTACATTATAAAAAGTCGAATCAAAGGAGAAGAAAGTAATGTGTATTTATTATCAAAAGAATACATTATCGATTATCTTTTGTGATTGGATTCTATTCGTTGGAAATACAGATGTGCTTGTTTACCGCTGGAGTCTACATTGATTATTCAAAGGATTCAAAGTTCTTAAAGTCTTTGTTGCATTTTTTGTGCAGTGGATTATTTGAACTGTCCTAGATTTTTTCGTTAGTGAACGAAACTCATTAAAACAAAGCATGCTAAATAACCTCGAGTCAGGGGGTCTATTTTGTTGCAGTAGAAAAGAAAAAACATGAAACTGAAATACTACAGTGACGCACGAAAAAGGCAAGAAAGGAAGAGAACAGAGGCAATTTAACCCAATTTAAAAACCCAATTTAACTTCTTGGCTAAGTTGTTCTCCACCTCGAATTTAATTCCTAAATAATGATGACAAACTAGAGGGTTTATATTTATAAACTGATTGAGGATTCTTTTATGTACTGTAGCTGTTGCCACACAAGATGGCTCTCATTTACGTGTTGATAATGGTTTAATAATAATTTGAATGAAAAGAATAAATATTTAAGCATTATATTTAAAATTGCGTTGAGTTTCGTGGATCATATTCATAAAAATGTAGTATTACATTATTTGGTAATTAAAAGATAAATTTATGATAATTAAGAATAATTAACATAATAAATAATCTTAATTTAGAAACTAGTACCTACATTAGATGAAATTTTGCATTTGGTAATTTTATAATCGTTTTCATCTCTTATGTTTGTTTGCTTAAGCAAACAAACATAAGAGATTTAATTTAGCAAAGTTAACTGTTTTAAAGCGCATGCTGTTTACCACCTTTTCTAAGATTTTTTTTTCTTATTTTAGAGTTGAACGCAATTTCCGATCAGGATTTACAGCACCCAAACGTGTCTGGAAACATTTTAAATGAAAGGAAAACATTGTAAGAAGATGATGATAGTGAAAATTCGACTAAAAAATTCATCATTTGAATGGAGTGTATCACTTTGTGAAGATACAAGCTACAAAAAGGAAGCTGTCAAATATGATGTCTTCCCTAATATTATCAAAGCCTTAAAGGTGAAACGTTAAATTATAGCAGCTGCTCCAGATCAGACTAATAGCTCTTCTTCGAAAGATAACAAACAACAAGGCCGGTCGTTCTTCGACATGTATTACAATTTTACAGCTATACCTGAATCCAAACTAAATAGAAATCTGTTGTCTTACTCAAAGACGTTTGAGTGAGTGTACATTTTACCATCTTGGTTGTTTCCTCAAGAACCAGAAGTAGACAGCCAAGGGTCTCAAATGTTTTCGACACCTGGAGTTAAAGACTAGGAAGCATATTTCAGAACGCATGACAAGCTATAAAAGATTCAGAATGTGCTTGTCTTGTTTATGAACATTGGCGCAGGCTTGGGACTATAGATGAAACAAGTGATAGAAAAACAAAGGATGAAATAAGCTTGAGGAGAAAAGTTATAGAGAGAATCCTGCATATAGTCCTAACCCTTGCAATTTGCAATTTTGGTTTTCCTTTCCGCAGAACTGAGTGACTTCGACATAGAAATAAGGAGAGTTTTTGATCAATCATTGAGCTCTTTTCACAGTATGATGTAATGGATATGTTGTACGAACTACTCCAGCCTCCACATTGGTGCAATTTAAATCCAAAAGACAAAAAATGAGCAAATAAATTTTTTACCATTTGAAGCTAATGGTAACATCACTCGGAAACTTTTAAAATCTCCATTTTTCTTACAATTTTGTATAAAACATTAAATGCCTCTAAAGCTTACCAACTGAGTGAAGTTTACAGATATGTGAAAATAGAAAGGGACAAAACAACAAAAACCTGCTGAATTAAAAAGTTTTCAAGCTTTTATCTGTTTTAGGGAAATAAAAGTGTCATCACCAAACAATCTTAAGGACTAAATTATGAATTCACTGCACCAGAAAGATTTGGATTTAAAAACAAGTGTCGTGGACAAGGATATGATGGTGCAGCAGTAATGAGTGCATACGCTGGGATGAAAAAGATATAATAAAAAAGTCCCTACATGCTTAAGTTTTGCATTTTGAGGATCATAATCTAAATTTAATTTTAAATAACGCTTTTGTAGAAGACGGAGAAATTTTCAAGCCGTCTAATATGTACACTGCGCAAAAAAAAGGGACAGTTCTATATCTTCCGTTCTACTGGGTCAATTGACGAAATTCCGCTTGAGGTTTTTATGTCTCGAAAACGCAACTTTATCTTACAGCATTGATAAATCGATTTCAGATATATATGATATACCAATTTCTTTCCATAGTTCGTTTCTATGACTAAAAATTTGGCAAAGTGCCAAGTTTTGTAAAAATCACATGACTAGGTTTTAAAAAATGAGCTCTCAAAATTTTATCTCTTCCATGTTAACTGAATTTGGCATAAATTTATTAATATCTCTTCTTTTATTAAATTTGTTTGATTCTTCTTTCACATTTCGAAATTTAGGTTCATTTTACATATAATTCGTCCATTTATTATGCTTTATTTTTTAAATTTGTAATTTTCGATATTTTTTATAATTTTTTCAAAAAAAAGTTTAAATTATAACCTATAAAATTCTTAGTATTAACTTAAATTCCGTAACAAAGCAATTAAAGAATTCCGTAACAAAGCAAAAGTAAATGTATTTCTAAGCATAGCTGAAAAAAAAATGAGAGTTTTTTTCATTCAAAATGTCATACGATATACAGGAATTTACATATTGGCGAGTTTTGAAGTTTGGCATATTTGTTATAAGCGATAATAACGACAAATGTGGGCTTACGGGCTTTGTTAAAATTACATGAAAGTATGAACGATGACTTTGCCCCCACGTATACAATCAAAAAAAGGAAATGAAAATAGGTTGCTATAAATTAAGAAATGCGCGAAGTGAATTATTCCTGGTGTAAGCTGAAAAAATGCGCCATGATAAATTTTTAAATTTCTCACCAAAAATTACAAATTTATTATTTAGGTATAATTCGAGTCGTAGAATCGAAATATGGGAAGAACATTGGTATGTTATTTTAGAAAAAATCCGATTTTGCGTCAAAATACATATATTAGAACGATGTTATATATAAATCTAATATATATCCCAAGTCGCGCTTTCAAGACCTGAAAAACGCCAATTTGAATTTCGTCAATCGGCCCAGTAGAACGGGAGATATAGAACTGTCCCATTTTTTTTTCGCAGTGTGCATTGCAATTTTGGTCACACCATTATTCGCTAGGAAGAACTGAAAACAATGTATTAAAATGGATCGTAACACAAAAATGAATACTAAGTGTCCTAAATCCAGCCCCCTGGGCTGTCACAGTGATGAAAAGTATGCCTTAAAGCATAGGTTTGCGAAGTGATGAAATATCTCAATCGCTTAACACTGACAAACCATAAAATAGAAGTAAAGTAATGACGATATAGAGCTAAAGATAAGTTTGGAATCCTTTGGGTTTTACTTACCCTTTCTTATGCAATGTGCAGTTTTAGGATTCCTAATCATTGTTTCAGAGTATCTGGAATCTGAAGCCGAAGATTTATTATCAACAGATGGATTACTGAAGAATGCTTTGTTTAAAACTACCGACATCCGAAGGAAATTTGTTGATTTTGTGTCTATCGCTTCATAGCTTTTCAAGCCTTGGGGGATAGCCGTCAGAGTGGCGTTAGGAAAGTGGAAAATATTATGATGAATTATACGAAGATGACCAATTGAAAGATTCAGTATTTTATTTTATATGTTTTACTTAGTGACAGTAGTTTTACTTAGTTACTTTGTTGCATTGAGCTTCATCATCGTTTCTATAGTATAAAGAATATTCTTGATACTTACCAAATAATACAAGGCGAGTTTTTTATAAAAGAAATTAAAAAGAATTCCGCAACAAATCAAACGATTTTGTGTCAGAGTTTCCAGAAGGTGTATCATCAATACTTACATTCAAGTTTTCAATAGTTCTGGCGTCATTTAAAGATAAGTTTGAAACAATTAAATGCAACAAAGTTTAGCATAAATGTTGATAATAAATCACTTTCTTTCCACCGAAAGCGAGGGAGCCGATCTATTGGGGCAGTAAGCATATTGACCAGGTAGCCCCGCCGACAGAATTAACTTGGTCCACATAACACACTTTGGCGCATATTGTGCTCAAAATGAGTGTTGGGGGGGGTTTCGAACAAATGCTGGGTGAGACAATGGTGCAGTGATGGTAGAAGCGTGCAATGAGGGTGAGGAGAACAATTTCAGTTTCACATTTACAGATTTATAGATAAATGGTTACAACTTAAGTGCTGTCAATAGGCATCCACAACGTGAACAATAAATGAGTACTATGGATAGTTAAAACACAGGTAGAGTATAACTGAGTTATAATCAGATGAATCGTGCATTAATTATCAATATGAACAATGAACAGAGTGATTCATAAAAAAGTAAAAATAACACATTAAATAAGACAAAATACATAATTCAAGGTTCACAATTCAAGGAAATAAGTATAAAGAGAAAAGAACCGAAAAGGTTAAGGTAAAATAAATTAACTACAAGTAAAGAACATACGTGGGCTGTGTTGGCGACGAGGATGGCAGCTGAAAATTACTCCACCCTGTGTGAGATATTACATGCGACATTAACGCAGTCGCCTATGCGTTTCAAAGCATAACGACTTTTCGACGTAACTTCGACCCATGCATGAAAATGGTCTGCTGCTGGCTGTCTAAGGCGATGTTCTGTAGTCTCTCTGCACCTTAATGGATCTTACAAGAAATTACTTGGAGGATAGATATGTATAGGTCACCTTAGATGGAGGAATGGCTATGAAATCCCTTAAGAGAGGCTGCCCACAGAGATCGTGTCTGGGACCGACATTATGGAATGTTGTTCCCAATTCCCTATTCCATCTCTATGACGGCAAAGAAGGAGTTTATTTACTGGCATATTCAGACGACTTTCTCCTCATTGTATCAGGGAGAAGTGTCTTGGAATTGAGGACCCAAGAGAGCATTAACATTCTTGCAGAATAGGCAAAAAAGCATAAGCTCCAAATTTCTGCAAATAAAACAAATGCCTTGGTCATTGGATGGAAAACCCGCTACGAAGGAACCCGTGCCTTAGACTTGAAGGGGTTTCTATTAAATGCGTAAAAGAACTAAAATACCCAGGGGATGATCACCGATTCCAATCTCTCGTGGTTACCGCACTTAAAACACGTGAAACAACGGATTATTGCTTTGACAAATAGCATGAAAATGACTACCTCGCTACGGTGGGGATTCCCGGCAAGCTACTCAAGATATGGTATACGACTGTCGCCGAAAGGACCATCTTGTATGGGGCGGCGATCTGGGGTACACAGGTCACAACACCCATGAGACGTATGCTTAATTCTATCCAGCGACAGCAACTCCTTATGATCTGCAGGTCATATCGCATGTCTCCGATGGCGGCGCTGCAAGTAATAGCGGGAACGCCTCCTCTTGACTTAGTCACAGAGCGAAAAGCTTCGATAGTGAAGATTGCCCACTTGGAGTCACTGTTAATCTATAGGGACAGGAATACGTCATTTCAGATAATGAGCATCATAGCCCAGTGGATCCCTGCCATCCAGCGACAAATAACCTATAGGAGTATATCTCACTTATGAAACCAAATGGCCACAATAGTGAGGATGGAATTTACACTAACGGCTCTAAATCTTTAGAGGGAACAGCGGGTGGCCTCGGCTATATCGAAAATACTAGAGTAATCACCAGTGGCAAAAGAAACAAACTGGGTACTTTTAACTCCATTTTTAGGCAGAGTTGCTAGCGATTAGAGCAGCCATAATTTATCCATCCGAAGCACCTCTGGCATCTAATCACATCTATATGGACTCAGCTTCAAGTTTAACTGCAATAACAGGGACAGCTTCAAGCAGTCCATTAGTGAATAATATTAAATATATGCTGCTACAAGTATTCCGTTCAGACAATAGGCCTCATCTGCACTGGATCCCCGCACATATTGGCATATATGGCAATGAAATGGCTGGCCGCATTGCCAAAGAAGCGGCATGTTCTACCGAACTCCCAGAATTGCCAGGTCCTAAACCGGTCTCTTTTCTCACGCAACAAACAATGTCTCAACTCTGACTAAATGACAAGATGAATGGAATAGAAGTGCCACAGAACGAAGAGTATATAAGTACATCTCTAGGGTCTCCCTGGACAGACATATTCCGCCTTACTATACCACTCCCTTTTTGACGGGCCATGGCCCCTTTCCCTCTTATCTCTATCGCTTTAAGATTACAGATAAAGCATCTTGTGACTGTAGTGAAGAAGGCAGCCCGGACCACTTTGCATTTAGCTGCAATTTACTTAGGAATCAGAGACTCAGGCAGTCAAGTGATAATAATAAGCCCATGCGGTACAAGAGCCTCCAATATAATAAGTATGCAACCACGCGGCTCAAAAGCATTATAGACTAGTGTGCAGATAAATACTCTTTGCATAAGCAAACAATTTCAGTATAATCAGTTCATTAAGGGAATAGTGCAAATGAATACGAGTGACAGCCCATTTGTAATTGCACGAAGATTATAGAAACTAGAATGCTCCATGTCTGTGGTAGAACATTATTACTGTGCTCTAGTACAATACATTGTTTAATGTATCTGCAACTGAACATGCTTTGTAATACATCAGTAATTGTATTATATATTGGTAATTATATTTTGGAAATTATTCATTAGTATTTGCATTAGTAAGGATCTTATATCATTTTAGCAATTGTGTAGGTTACGATTTAGTAATTTGTTTTTCCAGTAGTTGGAGTAAGTAAGTTACAATAACTGTTTAAGTATTAACAATTGTGTAATGTACTAGATGTTGTAAGATGAATTTGTATTTCTGTAATGCTTCAGTTTATGCCAAAAAGGAAAAAAATGGTAACTGAACAAAATATTAGTGTGCAATCAGGATCGTATCTATTTAAGTTACATGCAGATGAAATATTTTGCATATCAGTTGTATATGTACTTGATATTGTAAGATGCAAGTATGCAGAAACGTATGAGTATTTAATCAATAAGTGGGTAATAAGCATCATTAACTGTATTTGTTAAATAATGCACTTCTGTTATATCCGTATGTGTACTAGTTGTAATATACTTGCAACTGTATCAAATACTGGTAACTATGTAATGTACTAGTATAAAATATTTGCATAATGTTCTTTATATAATATATTTACGAGATTTGTTTTTACTTTTTGTTATTATATGCAGTAATATTATAAAATATTGGTGACTGGATAAAGTATTATATACTGTAAAGTAAATTTGTAATTTTTGTATAAGGTAAATTTGTGTGTAATGTATCAATATTTGAATCAAATTTTAGTATTTACCCAGGAATGTAAAAGTACTCGTTAAAAAATATATTGATGAAATGTACCTGTGCCTGTCATATAATGCATTTCTATCTAAAAATACTCGTGAAAAAGTAGCTTGATAATGTATCTAAATAAAAATGCATAAATAATATAAATTTATCTGTGTAAAAATACTCGTTAAAAAGTAGATTTATAATACATTGTAATTCCACATGCTGTATAATGCATTTCTTAATAATATGGTACATATTATTGGTCTATCAATGATTGGTAAATGTATAGTGTATAGGTATAAAGTACAGGTATTGGAAGCATACCTTAATTTCATAAGATGCAATTATTTTTGTGTAATGTTATAATAACTCAGTTATGTTTTAGTACTTATTCAAGAATGTTATGTATTAATAGTATAATAATCCGTAATGTATTAGCATTTATTCAAGAATGTGCTATGTATTTGTATTATGTAATTGCTTCACATATTTTAATCTATTTTTTATTTGTATTATATATTAGTAAGTATGCATGTATTATGCACGGTGGATAAGAGCTTCGTCTTTCTAAGAAACACAGTGCTATTAATATCTATAAGGACCTTAAACTGCTGAGTTGGTAACCAGTTCTGTATCGATTATGCAATACTCCAAGACGGAAGCCAAAACAGCGGATTTCAGAATTTTAGTCTCTCTGCAAACGAATACATAGTGGTCCAGTTCTTCTGCCATCCCGCATGAGCACTAGCCGTTTTTGCGTCCGCTGAAGCGATGCAGATGAATCATGAAGGGACTATGCACTGTGAGAAACTGAGTAAAGTGAGGCGAGCCGTAAAAGGCAACATACTTTTGGGAAAACTCTGTAGACTCTTCTGACAGTAATCTCTGTCTCCCACAGATATTGCCAACGCTTCAAAAATTCTTTCTCAAGCTCGGTTCTTAAGAAGGATCCTGGGAGAAACACATCAAGTGTGCAAAAGGGGGGAGGGCAGTTGCTGTTCTTTTGGCTGTTGCATCTGCAATTTCATTACTCAGTATTCCAGTGTGGGCAGATACCCACTGGAGTTCGGGGTCTATTGTAGTTTGGTGTATTTATTAAGTTTTTGTATGGCCCTGAAGAGTAGATTTTTAAGGCATGTGCCTTGGATTGCCTGAACGCTAGGGGCCGAGTCTGTATATATACTGGAATAATTATTTTCCAGTGCGTAGAAAAATGAAGCTTTTAATGCAATCAGTTTAGTCTGAAAAATTGAGTTTTGCTGCCTGAGCTTTCTTTTCCAGGTCTTTGAGATCTCATTTCCATGTAGAACACAATAACCGCTACCGATGCTACATTCTCCTTTGGACCTATCAGTGTAATAAATCACTGTTCACTTTCGTCACTTTTAACAGTTTTCTGTTATATGCACAGCATGCATCCTAACATTTCCTGTTATTGTAGATAAGGCTGAACGATCATTCTAAAAACTGAAATTAATGAGAGAATAACTATTTGTCAAGTAGCATGGGACAAAAAGGGCTCGCCAGTTTAGTTTTGCTGTTAATCGAGAATACATCAGCTCCAAATTATCCTTGATTAAATAATTAATGAGCCTACATGATTAAAATTTAGAAATCAGAGCTTTTTGTAATCCAAGTGTAAGACTAAAGTGCACTAAAAACTTTGCTGGTAAGTATTTTAACTTGATTACATTGCATGGTTCATATTATGTTCTGCGTGACGTCAAATAGTTCCGAATATCTTTTTGTTGACATAACAGGATTAAACAGGAATCAAAAACAGCATACAATAAGCACACATCAACGAGACACTTTTCTAAACGTTTTCCATTCGATTAATGGATATAAAACAACTTTAAAAGAAAATGGTCAATCATAACTAGAAAAAAAGTAATCAATGTGAGAGAAACAATATATAGAGTAGGCGGCATTATCATTTGTTACCCAAGGCCTTGAAGGCTCTAGTTGCGGTCCTGAAAGAAAACAACTAACTTTCTTTTAAAGACCATCTAATTATTGCTTCATTGCATTCAAATATTGAATATTAATTTGTTGTTGGTATAATAAGTAGTGTTATTACGAAATTAATTTATTACAGATTTACAATAAATATGTTTGAGTTCAATGTTGCAGTTGTATGTGCAAACAAAGCACCGAAGTCGCTCCACATATACAAATAAGAACTGCTTTTAGATCTAAGATCTTAGTCATGCAGAAAGTATTTCAGGAAACCTATGTAGATTAGATCATTTAATTGCTGTATAATAAAGCCTGTTTGTCGTTTCTTAGTAAAAGAAATATACTGCATTGTGAAATGAAATTTCTATTGTTACTGAAATCTAAAACGAAGAAACAAATAAGTTAAGTGCTTAACTATTTATGCAATTTTCCTGTACCCTGAACTGAATAAAATGCTTCTGTGCTTTTTTACAAAGAAAATAGAAAATACTTTTAATTATATAAAATACAAAAAACCATAATACTATAAGATAAGAAAGCATAAACCTTCATCACAGATCATCATAATTAAGTCTTTTTTGAGATTTTATTTAAATTAATATTTTAAAGGAAATAGATTGCAAAATAAATTGTACGAAATTAATTACAGATTTTTCTAAGGATACCTAAAATTATCCCACGAAAACTAAGAAATATGTATTTTGGCGTACTCATGAAAAGTTACATACTCTTACTTCGAAACCAGATAATTTTATTTTAAAAGGCTCTTTAAAGATATACTTCTGGCATTAAATACGAAATGGTAATTCAGGTTAGGAAAAGATTTCAGATTGGTATCAAGGGAATTGCAAGTATTGAGATTTTGAGTCTCTTCGCGTAACTACATTAACTGTGCTATTTTTAAAGCAGCTTATGGATAAATAATGAGTAACACGGGAGTTAAATAATTAGCATATATTCTTAGATTAAATCATAGTAAACCTATACTGTAGCGAATATATTGTCGTTATTAAACTTCCAAATTCGCTAAGCAAAATAGTTGTCTTATCTGTGTAAAGAGGAAAGCTAGGGTTGAAACTGAAGTGTTTCTTAGCAAATACTAATTTAATTCGACACAAAATTTTAATTTAGAGCTTTTTTATTTAATTTTTTTTCAATATTTTGTATTAATGTCTGTTCTAAATTACTTGTCTTACCTTTCAAATTTTTAACATTTTGTTTGTATTATAAACTCTTTTGTCATTTTCTCGTGCAAATTTATTTTCCTCTGTATCCGGGGCTCTCAACCTTGGAGAATTTCCCCTCCCTTATGTATAATTTCATAGTTTCAGAAAGGAATATGATCAATCGTTTATTTAGCTGTTCAGAATTTAATTTTAGTCTATGAACACAAAAAACTACTTTTATTCAATTTTTGGTATTTGTCAACATTTTCTGTATTTTTTGTTGTTTAATTAATGAAGAGCGATAAAAAACAATCATATATTTTAAAGATAAATAAATGTGTATGTATTTTTCAAGTTTTGGAAAGAAGAGGGGGAATGAACTTCTAGCAGCGGTGAAAGGGGTGCAGAGGGCAAAAAAAGTTTGAGAACCCCTGCACTATGTAAAAAATTTACTAATTATTTTTTAGTATCTAACACCAAATCACAAATTACTCTAAAAAATCTATCACCAATAAAACTCTACTCCTCTAGTAATTCTTGTCAAGCTATTGTTTATAAATCTTCATTAGTTCAGCAACATTTAAATTGTTAAATGAATAACAGGTTCATGTTATGTGAACTCAAAATTCAAATTTTGCTATAAAAATTTGGCACGAAATTTTGTTTGGAGGAAACTATATTGTTATATGAATAAAAAGGAAAATAAATTTCAATTAGCTATTTCCGATACGCAAATAAATAATGCACTGTATCTGTCTACCTTTGCTATATTGTTATTTAATGGTTATTCGCAAAGGCAATGCAGCTGCGAAAATGGCTCAGAAAACTTCTTCTAGAGCCAAACAAACACCTTTCTTAAGTTGGTTTCACAAAATGCATACAGTTACATATTATAAAACCGCCAATTTAAAATTGAATTTAGCAGCATTTTCAAGTTTTGATATTGGATTTTTTTCCATAACTAAATTCGCGAAATCACAGTTATCTTCGTTGAAGAAATGTTTGCACTACTAACAGTTTATAGTTAATTTTTAACTTCGTTTTATAGACTTAAGCTGTATTTGATTAATTTATGAACAAAAATATTGCTCTTAAAACAAGGACATGCAAAAGCATCATTGGTGAATTTCGCCCAAGATTACGTTTCCCAAATCTTTAATAAAACATGTTTCTAAAAAATATATTAATAATAAATATTTATTGACATGCGTGATCTAATTTAGTCCCAGCTTTAATTAGCTCGGATTTAGATGCAGTTTTATAATAACGGACTGAATAAAAAGCAATAAAAGTATTTATCTAAAATTAGAATAAAATTGGCAAGCACCTCACAAAATTCTGTTTGAAATGGGACACCAGCAGCGCCCTAGTTAAATAAAAAAAAAACATTGTTGATTGGGTTGGGTTCCCAGCTCTCTCCCTGGGCGATTTCGTGTTTTCGCCCATCTGTGACCTAAGTAAAGATCAAGTAGTTAGTTATCATTAGAGAGTTCTAAGTAAAATAACCCTTTCCTTTATAAATAACCCTTTAAGAAATTTATCATAAATATTCAACATTGCCTATTCTTTCATGAGATACAGCAAACAATTTCGAGCGTCTGCTATGATAACAAAGCAATGTTTGCACATCTGCGATAGCGAGGCTTTAAAAAAATAATCTCTGTGTTGGCCCGAATGTCTTTTCCTCTATCAGATTAAATGATATGATAACACCTTTTATTTACATGTAATTTACATCCTAAGCACTTAAATGTATTCATGATACATCAGTATGGTTTAGCAGTTAGAATATCTAGTTAACTACTGGAAGATCAGGTGCTCGATTCCCGACTAAAGCGCAGTTAAATTTTCCGCATTTTCCGATTCGAAATTCAACTTGCATTTTTCATGTCTCGAAAGGGCGACTTATGATATATATTAAATTTCGATATATAGTTGTTCTAATATAGGTATTTGGACACAAAATCTGATTTTTCTGAAATGACGGTGCCAATTTTTATCCATATTCCGATTCTACGACTCAATTTATGCCAAACAGCCAAATTTCGCAAAACTCGCACGAGTAGTTTTTAAAAAATTAGCTCTCAAAATTTTAGCTCATCTATGTTAACTGAATTTGATATATATTTATTAATATCACTTTTTTATTAAACTTACACTATTCTTCCTTTCACATTTCGAAATTTAGGTTCATTCCAAATAAAATTCACCCATTCTTTTATTTACTTTTAAAATTTGTATTTTTAAATAATTTTAAAAACTTTTCGCAAAACATTTGAATTAGAACCTGTAAAATATTTACCAGCATTTCAAAATAGATGTATATTTAAGCATAGCTACAAAAAATTTATTCAAAATTTCCTAAGATATACGTGAATTTACATATTTAGGAAATTTGTTATGGACGATAATAACGCCAAATGTGGTTTATGCACTTTGTTAAAAGCATTTGAAATTACATGTACAGTGTACATTTTAAAAAAGAGATTTAACACAACTTAAAACTCTTGCTATAACCCATCAGAGATGAAATGAAAGTTACGCCAAAATATTAGGAAATACCTAACAGGAATATGTGCTTTCAAATAAGTGCAATGTTTTCGTTGGTTCGTTGGTTCGTGAATGGTTCGTTGAAAAAATGCTTAGTAAAAGCTGACTAAAAAAATTTTAAATGTGCTCCTAAAAACATAATTCCATTAGTAGAAGATATAAAATCGAAAGACTGTTCTATCACGGTAGATGTTTCCAGTAAATTCAAAAGTTAAATATCTTAAATATTTTGTTTTATTTCTCAATAATAAGTGAGTGAACATAAAAGCTGCGAGGAAAATCTTCTAGCGATTTGTAATTTAGAATATTTTTTCGGGCTTTTCGTTCTGGTTTTAGATGCTTTCGAATAATCTCTAAATGTGTTTTAGGTACCTTTTAAATGTTACTAACTGAAATTTCAATAAATCGAACTGCTATGGAATGAGCGAATTCAAGTAGACTCTTGAGGTGGATGGTAATTTTTAAAAGGGAAGCTCTTTCAATTTAATATAAATAAAAAGAAACTGAAATTTATTAATATAATTACACTCGATCAACCGTGATGGTGGTTAGTGACTCTTTCTGCCGTACCGAATGGACAGGGTTCGAATACCGGAGAAGGCATGGATGTTTGTAAATGTGTGGTATCTGTACGGTATGGGGGCACTTTAAATATGCGGTAAGCATATTAGTAGTCCTCTCGAGATGTTAGTGGTAGGGGAAGAGGGGTGGGCGACCTTCGGAATCCTCCCCCCCCCCGTTGTGCTCTCCATTAAAATTAAGGAGCGGAACTGCACCCGTATGGTGCATGGTGCTCAAGGCTCTTGCCAACGACAGGCGCAGTCTTGCACTGATTGTCGCGACGAATTTCGTGGGCTTGTTCTGATGTTGCTGTCAGACCAGTAAGAAAAGTGACAACAACAATATAAGTGCTAATAGTCCTAAATTAATAATTGCTAATAATGCAAAAAGTTTTTGCGTGGATTTTGATATTAATATGCACAATATATCTTTATTTAATCATGTCAGGTGAGTCTTTTTATAACATGAAAGGTAATTGGTGATGCACACGGTAGTTCAATATTCACTGCAATGTTTAAATACACTTAGACCTGTTTCCAGAACTGCTTGTATTTCACATGTTTAAAATAAGTACATAAGCATAGTTTTCCCTCCTCATTTACTCTGTTAATTCAATTCATATAAACTATTTTCAAAAATGAGTTAACTATTTTAAAGTTATTTTCATAACATTTTGAGCTTCGAGAAATCAACAAAGGACATCCTTAGGTCGAAACGTCATCTTTTGAGCCATCTTTCGAAGACGTATCTATACATCAAGAATGCTGACTTAGCCTGAAATTTCTTTTTCACTTATTATTTCTTCTCCATTTATTTAATAGCCTTTTACGCTATTTTCTTACAAAAAGATAACTTTCAATCAATAAATGTTATCAAAATTTAAAAAATCTTCACTTTCTAAACCAATATCCACTATTTCAATTTCATTGATAGGAACGGAAATTTTCCACATAAGAAACGGCTTCTAATGTAGGTTTCATGTGGCTAAATAGCAAGTATATTCTGGCATTTATATTACATCTAGCCCAGTAAGCTTAGTATTCATAACTATTCCTTATAATTTTTACAAATTCTGAAATCATTTAGAGTAAAAAAATGTAATCTTTTCAATAACACTTTTGTATGATAGTTATATTAAAGACATTAAATCAGAAGATTGAAAACATAGCGCAATTGTCAAGAGATTTTCTGTATGTGGTTGGATTGGACGGTTGTAAAAAATTATTAATTTTTTTTAAAGTTTTGCTGGAAATATTTCCGTAAGGTTTTATTTAACATTCAGGACTTTCCTTTGTCATCCATGTGTTTGTCAGGAAGAGGTTTGATATTTTTCCCACTATACGAAAACTTTCGTTTTACTACAGCAAGTCATATTCTCGATTAGTATATTGTAGATAGCATATTGTACTATGGAGGAAGTTTTCACGATTTAGTCTAATTTTTTTAGTTGCAGGTAAATTTTTAGGTTTTGGCTAGTGCACTGGGTTTTGGAGAAACCCTAGCTAACATCGCAAAAGAAATACCTCCTTAGATCACTATAAAACCATCTCCCTTTCAAGAGGTCTATAAGCATCTAAGTGGATAAGAATACTTAACCATTCAGAGTTATGCTGTCGGAGAACGATGTTTTTGTGTTTTATGCCTGTATAACGTTACTTTCTACTCTCCGCGAAGACATACCTACTTCGCAAGAAAATATCACGCAAACTTTGTCATAATTCTTTTAATAATAATCCGATCATTACAATAAAAGTTTATTTTTCAAAAAAAAAACAGATATTCATTGACTTCCAAAAATTAAGCTCGCAAAGGTAAAATCTACAAAATAAAAAAAGTGAAGCTTTTATGAACACCAAATTGTGCATGAATGTAACAAATGTCTTTACGCATAAAAAGAAACACCATCATGTACGAAGATGACGAAACAACATCAAATTTTCGTAAACTACATGACGACGTAACATTTCGGTCATTAAGAAATTGAGGTAAAATGCTCAAAGCAAACAAACAAAATTGTATTAATAAGGATGTGATCACCCCGGAACTTCCCACAAAATTAGAGTGGTTGCTTATACATTCAATGAGGTCATCAATTATCGCAGATGCTAACAATAGTCATTTCTTCATTAGGACAGTTTCTAGCAATCTGAGACTGGTTGGAGGCGGTAAATGAGCGGGAACAGCACACCTGAAAATATCTCAAAGCTTCTTCAATGGGATTAACATCGGGAGAACACAGTGGCCGCTCCGTAGGAGAAATAGTCTCACTCTCCAAGATGTTGGTGCAAAGCTAATGGGGATTATCGCTCGTAAAGAGAAAACCAGTAAAGTCTCTGATGTGTACAATTTCGGCCCAATGCCACGCATTTGTCACAGATTCATCTTTAAAGATGTGCAGATGGCTGGGCTACTCACTTTATGTTCTTGTCCACATCTGATTACGCGATGTTCAATGGTATTCTGAGCTTCATTCCATGTGCGTTGTTTCCCAAATCTTTATATGCTTATCATTTAATTTCAGAGCAGATGTGGACTCGTCCGTGAGCAGGATGTTACTTCAATCCGAGATAGTCCCGTATAGGAGATGTAGACATTAATTTAATCTTGCCCCTCTAACAGCAATCTTCAGAAGGGGTGTAATCCTTGGTCGACAGGACACACAGTCTTTTCGGACAACTGTTTGGCTTGACTGAAATTGTTTCCATATTCGAAACATTACCGAATGATCAACGCCAAAATGGAACAGCGACGTTTTTGATTGACTGCCTGCTTCAATGCGTCCGATAGCACTCACTGTCATTTATATTCTTTCAACCACAGAAATAATAATATCTTCATAGATTACCCTGTAAATGTTATAAACATTCGTATCAGTATATAAATGAACCTTCTTAAACCCTTCTGAATACTACCATCTTCAACACTGCCTTACTAGCATATCTTTGGTTAGTCTTTCATGATTATCTACATATCGTATAATATCTGATTTCTGCCATCTGCATCCGCGGCGATTTCCAGTCACTCAAATTGAACTGAACTTCCGAAAATACCTAATTTGCATTGCTTGCTTGATTTTCAAAAATCAGAGTTTGTTGACATATGACGAACAGAAGTCCATCCTCCCTTTGGAGTATGCTCTGGGAAACACTATTAAATGTACTATGGGCACGACAACATTTGTCGACTTAGTGTGATCTTTTTTTTTCATTTTACAATAAAAATAGATTACAATGACATTAAATTAATATACGGATGAATGTGCATATGATAGCGATTATTTTTGAAAACGTTCCTGAAAGAAAAAAGCAATGTATTTAGAAAAATCTAAATGTACACTTCAGAAAGTTCATTGCTCTATATTCTGCTCATCAGAATCAAAATCTAATCAGTCAGAAATAATTTCACCTTAAGCTCATTTTTGTGCTAGGTATTACAAGTTTATTAGAATTAGGTATGTTGTAAATCATGAAAAACTTGTTTTACCTATTAAATATTCAAATATCCCTTACGTTCTAGTATAACAAAGGACATCAGCATGTATTCTAATAAGCCATGATCTATTCAATTCTTTCTTTCCGTAAATAGCAGATAACTGAGAAGGTTTGAATAAGATTTTCAAATTTTATTAAAACGGTCAATTAATCTTTCAAAGTGATGAAAATTTAATTGTACAACTTAATGGTTTACAGAGAATAAATTTAAATACCCTCCCAAAATTCTTCACTTGCTGAAGTAGATTTCTGAAACTTCCTAATTCCTAAAATCATTTATTTAATTTAAACTTGATTTTTGTGATATTTTCTCCAGAACCATAACCTTTTAATGCTTTTATTTGGGATTGAAGCTCATTTTGCTCAGCGTATTCACGAAGGAAATAAAAAGGCATCATACTGAAAAGGGTAAGCAAAACTTAAAAAATAAATAAATAAAGACTGTACATTAGAAAAAAAAATCATATTAATGAAAGCAAGGATTTTCCTAGAATGAAACATGTTTTGAGTGACAACAAAATAACTTTAAGACTGCAGGAAGGATAAAAAAAATTAAATAGAAATTTTTAAATACCTGCACACGAGCATATTCTTTGATGATTAACTAACAATCTTTACGAAAGGATTCTTAAGTTCTTTAAGAGCCTTTAGATAAGTTCCTAGAAAAATTATATCTAGAAATGTTATTTTTGCTCCTTTATAGTGGTTTTGAACAGTGTTTTACATAAAAATGAAGTTTTTTCAAGTTTAATCTTTATGATTAATCTTGAGGTTTGGTTAGAATATTATTAATTTAATGTTACATGTTTTTGAATCTTTATACTTATTTTGTTTCTATCTGTATCTTTATATAAGTTTTATTAATAATTCGCTTAGCTTTAAATTTAAATAGGATTTTTCTAATTAAACTTGAAGCATTGTTCCTTTAAGAACACAACTGAAATTCACCGTACATTTGGCTTCAAAACAATCATACATCATGTCATATTCTTTTTATTTTCGAGCTTCAAATAAGAAAGAAAGGAGAGATAGATGAATATTATATTAATTTAATTATTCATATCAAATGTAACCAATTTGGGGATTCTATTTAATTTCATACTAAATAATTACTTTTTAAGTCATAATGTTAATACGTAATTGCTTTTTAAGTTAAATAAAGCTATTTGCAAGCTTGAAGATTCGGAGGTTTAAAAATTATTTCTTTATTTTGTAGAGTAATTAGTGTTTTTTTTTTTTTTGAAGGTAGAAGATGTGAAAAATAAGCCGGGACTCAAACCACGGAGCTCTCGAATACAGGCCGAGTGTGCTGACCAAGGAGGCATGTGAAGAGGGCGGGAGAAATACCTTATATACTACCCCCTTTTAAAGGGCGACTGGGGATTATGGGACCCAATCGCCATATCCTGATGGTGGAGAATCGTCATCCACCACCTTATAGTTCGGGCTCCACTGTAGAGTCATTAGGTTATTTTTGGAGGCAGAAGATGTGAAAAATGAGCAATTCTCTGGCCGGGACTCGAACCACGGATGCCACGATGGCATGCGAAGAAGGCGGGATAAATACCTTATAACTTAACTTTAATATAACACAAGAAAGCTATTATCCTGACAATTTTAAAGAATTTTCGTAACAAAGTCTAATTTATATTAAAGAACATCTTACAGACTTAATTTATTTGCATAGATAAAGATGCTAATATATTAAGGGATTTTATCCACCATTATGCAGCATTTAAAAACATGGAATGTTTAAAAAATCAAGTATTTTAATCTGAAATGTGATAAAAAAAAGTTTAAATTCTCATCAAAAATGTACTCTTTTCAATTCTACAAAAAGAAAATACTACGCAGTTTACCTTCCAGTACTAGAGCCGAATTCACTGGAATTATTAATACTTGCCTGACTCTTACCTAATCCTGCGAAGGGTCTTTGTTTTCGCCTTGGAAAGGACAGTACCAAAGTGGAGAATTTTCGCCCTATAATTTTTCTTTCCGTTCTCAGCAAAATTTACTAACATATTATCTTAAAAAGAAAGAATCCTTATCTTCAACTTCTTCTCTCAGATGAATGCGGATTTAAGAAGTATGCAGCAGCCGTGCACAGTAAAGAAGGCAAAGCACTCCTTATGCTAGACGTGGGGAAAATATTCTACAGCGTTTAGCCTGAAGGGTTGAGCTACAACTAATCAAAATGAACTTTAGCCGGGAACTTATTATTCTCAATTCCTTCCTTATTGACGGAACTTTTAGCGTCGCTCAAGGTATATATACTCAGCCTTCAAAAGCATGAATGTAGAAGTGCCCCTAGGTTCCTGTCTTGCGCCCATCCTCTATCAGTTTGTTATGTAGTGATTTTTGGTTAGTTTAGAATTATGGATTAATGTGTAGTTAATTGCAGTTATTTGTTAATTAATTATTGAGTGAGTAAAATTATATGCATTAATTTATGCTTATTCTAAACTTTTCTTCACGAATTGCATTGCTTATGTTATTGAATCAATTATTTTTATGCGAGTTAAACAGAGTTCTCATTCTTACGTTACGCGTTCGATAGTAATAGCTTTCGGGAAAAGGAGACAATGGGAAATCGGTTGTTTCTGCGTAATATTTTAAATTTAAAAATACTTCCTTTTTATTCACATGGATGAAGACCTCTTAGAGAGAAAAATTTTACCCTTCTTATGAATCTACTTTCATGACTGTACGTCGCCCCGTTGGAGAATTATGCCCATTTAATTGCTAAAATTGTTGAATTTCGTGTCTAAAGATTTATTCTGCTATAAGGGTCGTTTTTGAGCACTTCTTCGCCCAAGGTCATGTACTGCGTCCGGTTGCGTGGTAGGGTTGCTGCATTCTTTCCCTCACCCCTCCTTGTTGGCGAAGGGGGTGGCGAGGGTGGAATTTTTTTTGGTGTGAAGAAGGAAAAACTAAGTTTTCGCAGCACTGTTTTGTGTTTGGCGAGATTTGCATACTAATTCACCAAATTTGGTGATTTTCGAAAATTCTGGATTCTGGACGATTAAAATCGTCATGCAAGGCCATGCTCAGCCCTTTTTGCCTTGGATTCGCAGCTGTAGAAGCACGTTATTTTTTCTTCCTCTGGAAGAGCCGGAGATGGGAAATAAGATAAAGATGAACATCTAAAAAAACACTTGAAGTTTACTCCTCCGCACTTTACCATCCCCGTGTTGGAGTCGAGAATGTTGTTTTTTCCTCATCGAATTAATACGTTGACACCATAGTGGATGCAACTTGAATCCCGCTATCCGGATCCTGCCTGATCGGTCACTTAGATCCGAGTACTACCATCAACTCGCCTGGATGAGAATAGACGGAAAAGGGAGGAACCTTTAGGAGCTCTTGTTTTGCTGCACGAATGCACTTTACCATCTTCATAGTGTCTGATCCAAGTGTCCAGATTTCTCGCCGGACTCCCTCGTTCAACATCTGCGAAGGACTGGTCGTCGGCAGAGCCTTGTTCAACACCTGTTATGAATGGGACATCCGGAAAAAAAAATCTATAAGATGAGTTAATGCTTAATTAAATTTTCAATTCTTCCCTTCAAGTGAGTTCAACCTTTTGATTGTTAATTTCACCTGAAATTTAGTACAGCTTGCGACTTAAATTCCGTGAACATGTTTCCTAAGTAATATGGCAAATTAAAATTTTTTTTAAGAGATTTGATTATTTGAAGTAAATTTTCCAGTGATGAATTATTAATGTAAGGAGTAATTATATGTGTATTTAATTTCCAATTAAATTCTATTTAACTTTTAGTCAAGGGTTTTTCTGCTGGATCTTAAATCCAGGCTGTGTATTTAAGCAACTGCTGCACTATTAATCTATTTAGGACTTTTAACTTTAACTTGGAATGTAATTAAAATTTATATATAATGAATTAAGACAGGATATTAAATTTGTTAACTTATCTAAATTTTACCTTTTTACTTTAAGTTGTTACTATTTTTGGTTGAGAATTAACTTTAACTTTTGCAAATTAAGGAACGATTAAAAATTTAAATTCTACTTTACCTTTAATTGAGTAATTGAATGTAGGAATAAATGTAATCATTTTTCTCCAACGGGTCTACTTGAATATGTAATATTTTCTAACTGCCTAAGGGATTTGCTAAATTTATGTATGTAATTTTTACCTGAGTAAATTAAGAAATTTCTTGAACTAAGTAATCTCTATCAATATTGGTAAAGACACCATGCTCGGTGATTCATTAAATTCCTGTGTATTTTTATGCTGGCCAGCAGAGTTTGATAACTGCATATGAAAATTTAATATTAATTTTTACGGTGTAAATTTTTGATTAATTCATCTCGGTGCATATTTGAAATTAGCAATATATATATTATAATTCTAAATGCATTATTTTAAATAGTTGTCACCTGAACACACCATAGATCTAGAAATTTAAGTTGAAAGATTGAGTGTCTTCCTTATAATGCTGCAATAAATATCCTTGGTTACATATATATATAATTGATTCAGAGTTTTTCTTATGATGTCTTGTGTAATGTTCTTAACACCAGTACTCCTGCTTGGTCTTAGGGGTTGTTCGGGTTAGTTTTGGGAAGGATATACACAACGCAATGAAGTTTTGGTTTTGATATTATTGTAGGCAAATTATTTAATTTCAGGTTTCAATTGTAACAGTTAGTATTTAACGTTTAGTACCATAACACTAGAACATTTGGTGCCGTGAAATTTCGAGCTCAGGCCTTGTCGGAGTACTTGTGTTTAATGGCATTTCCTTTGATTTCATGTATCTATGTTTAGACTTGATACTTTAACCCCTGCTTTGTGAGTTTCAGTAACAGGTCTATGCATTGATCTTGTTCCTATTTCATCAGTAAATTTATCTTGTGCATTGATTCAGTATAGGGTGCATAACAAATTGTACTTTTCACACATGATCTTTGGACTCTAAAGTGAAAACAACACAAACACTAACACGCAGTTAGATTTTAAGTGAAGATTTTGAACTGTTGTATGTGACATTATTCATTGTGGATTAGATTTTTACACACATGCTGTTTTAATTTTTATGCTAATTGTTTACATTGTGTGCTCATATACAGGAATAGTGAATTTCTACACAATTGTTACCTTTATGCCATTTAGTTTTGTGGGGATTTTCTTAGACTCCCAGTTGTCAGTAGTATACCAGACCGTTTAGCTTCCTCTTGCTTATTGATTTATTTGTGGTTGTACTGTTAGGAATTATCATGCCTAAATCTACTAAAGCTACTCGTGCTGCTAGAAGGGCCTTAGTTATGGCTGAGATTCAGGAGGTTGATGTTTTGGAAATTTCTAATTTTAATGAATTGACTTAATGTTAGAGCAGTATTTATGTGATCAAGAAATAGTGATTTTTTTTAATTGCTTGAAGTATGGTTATAGATTTATGTAATTTGTGCCTTTGAAGATGAGTTAAAAATTTGGGTTTTGATTTTGTTTTAAAAAAAAAAACTGAATTGTTAGTATCTTAAAGTTAATTTTGGTTAGATTTGTAAAGTTGCGCGGGAACAGTGATAGTTAGATTAGAGATTCATTGATTTTTTTTTGGAAGTTAGTTTTCAGCTGGAGTGAAGTTTCTGTTTAGTTTTTATGAGTAACTGAATTTCTGCCTATTTTGTGAAGAGTTATTGTTGTCTGAGAAAAGTGTAAACAGTAGAAGTTTGGTATTTTACAAGTATTTGGAATTGCGAATTTATGAGAATTTTGGAGAATTTTGGTGACAAGGTAGAATTTGTTGTGGTGTAATTTAGGAAATGAGGATAATTACTCTTCTGCAATTTTTGTACAGGCGTTCAAGTTGTTTATGTGCTATTCTGGTGTGAAAATTATTCAGTGAGTAGTTTAACTGGGTTTTGAACCATGAACTTAATTGTTATCTGATTAGGGAATTTGATTTTCATTACTTTTCTAGCATTTGTTACTGGATTTTAGTTCTTGATTGAATTTTTTGCAGATTTAAGGTTAATTCTAATTCGTATTTGAGTTTTGTGCTGAATAAGATCGTTGGTGTGACTTGAGAATGAATGCTTATACGGGTGACTTCAGGTTGCTGGAGCAGTTTTTGTGAATTTGGTATTTTGAATTTTTATTTTGGTATATATTATGCATTTTCAATTTATTGCCAATGTTTTTAAACTCACAAGACTTGTTGCTTGTAAGCGTGGGTAGAGACACTGCCAGGTTTCGGTGTGGATTTTTCCTTGGAGCTTAGTGTACAGATTTGTGGAGTTTTGGGATTTGAGTTTGAGTTTATTTTGGGATTTGAGTTTTAAAACACTTCCTCCTTGTTTGAGATTTTCACGTTTATTCCTTGCAGGTTTTTGGTAGTCTCTTTGGTAATTTATTTGTGTTTATGCTAAAGACTGCATCTCACAATTGCAGTGCATACACTTTTGTTTCTGAACAGACTGCTGTCTCGTTTTCTAAATTGGGTTTTGTATGTTTCATTTTTGCTTTGGGCGTTTTTGTATAGATGTTGCACAAGACTGCATTTTCTCAAAGCAGTGCACATTCCCTAAACAGCTCTTTTGCGATTTTTGTTTCATACTGACTAAATTTTTTTTTCTGGGTATTTTTTTTGAACATTTTTGTTATTTTGAGATTTTCTATATGTGTTCTTTAACTTGCTTCGGTTCATTCTTGACGTATTCCTGTGACAATTTGTTTAGATTTTTTTTTTCCTGTAAATGGGTTCTTTATTGAGTTTTGAGTACATTTGAAGTATCTAGAATTTTTCTTTTGCTCTTGGTAGAAATATATAATTTTTTTTTCGATTTCTTTAATTGGTTTTCTTTGTACAGTGGTATGCACACGTTTGAGGGTTCTCTTAGTTTTACTCTTAGTATCCTTGATCGTGTGTTGCTTAGAGAAATTTTGTTTACATGTCTGAGCATGTGAAGTATTATATTGTGGTCTTGGTAATCAACAATCTTGTCTCAATAGCTCGTTTTTTTTGGGTTATTAGGGCTGGCCCCGTTAGCTCATTCATTTAAAATCTAAATTTGTTTGTTTTTGTCTTTTCCCAGTTCTTAAGCGCTTGGGATTCTTTCGTTAATTTTGACAAGATTGTTTTTTCTCAACACTCCTCGTTAGTTCTTCCATTTATTTTTTTTGATTGCAGCACTACCAATTATGTTTTGGCTAGGATTCTGTGAGTTACTTCAGCGCTGTACAGTTGCGATTTTGTTTTATTCCACCTTTCTCGTATTTCGTTTTGGGGAAAGCGGTGGTTGTGAACTTGGAATTGGTTCAGTGTTTTGTCTCTTTAGCAAATGGAGACTCAGGGCTTGTATGCAATGGTATACAACTTATAGTGTTTTAGTTTTAGGATTGTTTTTACTTGCATTGAAAAAAAATATGTTTTTGTGTGTGGAGCACCTGTATACCTCCTGTTTTGTATTCGACACCTTGCACCAGTATATAACGTTTAGGTGTTTATTGTATTTTTATATGTACTC
This sequence comes from Stegodyphus mimosarum, assembly GCA_000611955.2. Lineage (NCBI taxonomy): Eukaryota > Metazoa > Arthropoda > Arachnida > Araneae > Eresidae > Stegodyphus > Stegodyphus mimosarum. Next base: position 68,542 of record KK113858.1, read on the forward strand.
TTATTTGCATTGTATACTCTTATTCTAGCATTGTATGGGGGGGGATGTTATCTAACATTATTACATATTACACTTTATTTTTTTTGGGTGTGTCATGGCTGTTTGTCAACACTTTTCAATTTTGGTTCTTTGATGATTGTCAGACAGACCTCCTGAGGCTCGGGCATATTGAACGCTGTTAGGGGTGTTTTTTTTTCTCGTCTACTATTGACAATTGGGATTCACTGACATTCTGGTATTCTTGCAATATATAACTCGTTTGTAAACCCTTTGCCCTTGTCTCCTTTATTAAAAATTTTTGGCTCGCCAAAAATTTTTTTTCCCGGTTGGGGGAGGGATGTTATGTAGTGATTTTTGGTTAGTTTAGAATTATGGATTAATGTGTAGTTAATTGCAGTTATTTGTTAATTAATTATTGAGTGAGTAAATTATATGCATTAATTTATGCTTATTCTAAATTTTTCTTCACGAATTGTATTGCTTATGTTATTGAATCAATTATTTTTATGCGAGTTAAACAGAGTTCTCATTCTTACGTTACGCGTTCGACAGTATTAGCTTTCGGGAAAGGAGACAATGGGAAATCGGTTGCTTTCTGCGTAATATTTGAAATTTAAAAATACTTCCTTTTTATTCACATGGATGAAATTTATACCTCTTAAAGAGAAAAAATTTACCCTTCTTATGAACCTACTTTCATGACTGTACGTCGCCCCGTTGGAGAATTATGCCCATTTAATTGCTAAAATTGTTGAATTTCGTGTCTAAAAATTTATTCTGCTATAAGCGTCGTTTTGGAGCACTTTTTCGTCAAGGTCATGTACTGCGTCCGGTTGCGTGGTAGGGGCGTGATAGGTTTGTCGCATTCTTTCCCTCACCCCTCCTTGTTGGCGAAGGGGGTGGCGAGGGTGGAATTTTTTTTGGTGTGAAGAAGGAAAAACTAAGTTTTCGCAGCACTGTTTTGTGTTTGGCGAGATTTGCATACTAATTCACCAAATTTGGTGATTTTCGAAAATTCTGGATTCTGGACGATTAAAATCGTCATGCAAGGCCATGCTCAGCCCTTTTTGCCTTGGATTCGCAGCTGTAGAAGCACGTTATTTTTTCTTCCTCTGGAAGAGCCGGAGATGGGAAATAAGATAAAGATGAACATCTAAAAAAACACTTGAAGTTTACTCCTCCGCACTTTACCATCCCCGTGTTGGAGTCGAGAATGTTGTTTTTTCCTCATCGAATTAATACGTTGACACCATAGTGGATGCAACTTGAATCCCGCTATCCGGATCCTGCCTGATCGGTCACTTAGATCCGAGTACTACCATCAACTCGCCTGGATGAGAATAGACGGAAAAGGGAGGAACCTTTAGGAGCTCTTGTTTTGCTGCACGAATGCACTTTACCATCTTCATAGTGTCTGATCCAAGTGTCCAGATTTCTCGCCGGACTCCCTCGTTCAACATCTGCGAAGGACTGGTCGTCGGCAGAGCCTTGTTCAACACCTGTTATGAATGGGACATCCGGAAAAAAAAATCTATAAGATGAGTTAATGCTTAATTAAATTTTCAATTCTTCCCTTCAAGTGAGTTCAACCTTTTGATTGTTAATTTCACCTGAAATTTAGTACAGCTTGCGACTTAAATTCCGTGAACATGTTTCCTAAGTAATATGGCAAATTAAAATTTTTTTTAAGAGATTTGATTATTTGAAGTAAATTTTCCAGTGATGAATTATTAATGTAAGGAGTAATTATATGTGTATTTAATTTCCAATTAAATTCTATTTAACTTTTAGTCAAAGGTTTTTCTGCTGGATCTTAAATCCAGGCTGTGTATTTAAGCAACTGCTGCACTATTAATCTATTTAGGACTTTTAACTTTAACTTGGAATGTAATTAAAATTTATATATAATGAATTAAGACAGGATATTAAATTTGTTAACTTATCTAAATTTTACCTTTTTACTTTAAGTTGTTACTATTTTTGGTTGAGAATTAACTTTAACTTTTGCAAATTAAGGAACGATTAAAAATTTAAATTCTACTTTACCTTTAATTGAGTAATTGAATGTAGGAATAAATGTAATCATTTTTCTCCAACGGGTCTACTTGAATATGTAATATTTTCTAACTGCCTAAGGGATTTGCTAAATTTATGTATGTAATTTTTACCTGAGTAAATTAAGAAATTTCTTGAACTAAGTAATCTCTATCAATATTGGTAAAGACACCATGCTCGGTGATTCATTAAATTCCTGTGTATTTTTATGCTGGCCAGCAGAGTTTGATAACTGCATATGAAAATTTAATATTAATTTTTACGGTGTAAATTTTTGATTAATTCATCTCGGTGCATATTTGAAATTAGCAATATATATATTATAATTCTAAATGCATTATTTTAAATAGTTGTCACCTGAACACACCATAGATCTAGAAATTTAAGTTGAAAGATTGAGTGTCTTCCTTTAATGCTGCAATAAATATCCTTGGTTATATATATATATTTGATTCAGAGTTTTTCTTATGATGACTTGTGTGAATGTTTTTAACACCAGTACTCCTGCTTGGTCTTAGGGGTTGTTCGGGTTAGTTTTGGGAAGGATATACACAACGCAATGAAGTTTTGATTTTGATATTATTGTAGGCAAATTATTTAATTTCAGCTTTCAATTGTAACAGTTAGTATTTAACGTTTGGTACCATAACACTAGAACATTTGGTACCAGAACAAGTTTTACGTAATCGATTTTCCCAGAAATAAGCTAGACCATAACTCTATGTTAACTTGTTACGCCGACGATACCGCGTTAGCCGTGAGCACTATCCAGCCCAATAATACTACCTCCAAACCTCAGGATTTTGTTTTCGATATTAAGGTTCAGTACAAAGGGCTAAGCTCTTATTATCAACGAGATGCAAGATTCGAAATATAGCATTGAACAACCTCTACTTATTCGAAGAAGTTGTGAACCATGCAAATAATGTGAGTTATCTACGTATTATCATTAACCAAAGTCTATGACTTGTTATATTAAGAACGTCATAACAAAAGCTTATGGTATCACCAACCAGTTTTCTGTGCTCCTTGAAAATTACTATGCACTATCTCTCAGCAAAAAGAGAAGGATTTACCTTTTCATTACAAGGTCAATTCTATGCTACGCATCTGCAGTCTGGGCGTCAGCCTCAAAGGCAGACTTCCACAAACTTCAGGTAGTATAGAATAAGTTTCTGAGAAAAATTGGTAATGCCTATACCTGATTGCAAATTGATCATTGACGACTTGAAAATCGACCCCAAAGTTGGATACATTCCTAAACTTTGTAAGATCTCTCTGGCCCAACTTGTCAGTCACTGGGATAGTGAGTCACAAAAACGTGCGAAGGGGTTGAAACCCTTTTATTGTACTTTTAAAATTACAACTGCGTCTACTCGACGCTCACAAACTGCGCCAACTCGGCGGTTGAACTAAAAGCAAGGTAAAACTGAAAATAATAAACTAGATGAACAAATGTCAAACACTACCGACGAGGCTCTGAGATCTTAACTAACCGCGTTTTTAATTATGGCTGATATTCAGCAAGATTACTGATTTAACAGTTGAAGGTCTAGCACTTCTGCAAAGCTAGGCACAAAGGCCGACACGCGCTGATCTAAATTCTACCGAGCAAT
>KK113858.1:76198-115741 GCA_000611955.2 Stegodyphus mimosarum
TACCTATCTATCATAGATCTATACTCTGGCTCTTTTTGCATTAACTTCAACGACGATGTTTCTGGTTCTTCACTCAAGAGATTCAAACTTTTAGACTGGTAAAAAGCTTTTCCTAATACATCAGTAGCCAGCATTTGATCGATGGGTTTGCATTGCCCAGTGGTTGCTATTCTCTCTTTAAGCCTGCTGACGTCTTCTTTAGTTGAAACTACATTCGTGGCTGTCTTGCAAGCTAAATCTTGAATAGTATCTTCCAAAGATCTTGAACTGTTCCATTCTTTTCTTTCTGGCATAATTTCTATATATACAAAAAGAAAAGAAAGTAATTAGCATCTAAATTTCCCGTAAATTATTTAGACATAGAAAATTCATTGGATGTATATTTTTGTAAATAGATATACTCTAATTAAGCATTTCTATAAGGTTTAAGGACGAATTAATGTGTTATGTATTACATATTTCAGTTGTGATTTAAATTGTTTTAAAGGTAATGATTTAACTTATTTTGCTTCAGACTTAAAGATTAATTTGTTTTTATTTTTGTAGTTGAACTTAAGTTTCTTTGCCTTGTTGAAAAGTAATTGTTGTCATTTAATTTGTTTTCTTTACAGTTTTGGTTAACGCTGATTTTTAAGTTGCTTGAGTAATTAATTTTTCTTCCTTTACTTTTGGTTGGTTAACTATTCAAATTTTTGTTTAGTTAATATTTTTTCTTAACTTGGTTGTTAATGTTCATCTCTTGATAAGTTGATCCTTAAGGTCAATTTTTTTAAGTTCTTTTAAAGTTTTGTTTACACAAGTTGGTGTTTAAAGTTTTAATTAAGTTTTAATGTGCCCCCTTTTCTGCTAAATTTGGGATCCGTATTTTCTGACTATGGTGGTCGTTTTGGTGTTGTGGAGAACATAAAATTTTTTCATACTTGATTATTATATTTTAACTGAAGTAATTTTTATTTCCTTACTATGGTGGTCGTATTTGGTGTTGTAATAAACCTAAGAAAATTATCTATGTAATTATTATATTTTAATTGAAGTACTTTTCAGCATTGAAGTTAATTTGTGTTTAAAATAAAAAAAACTAATACCATATTCTTTCAAAAACTTTTCCGTTGCCTTGTGGAGATTCTTAATTTACTACTTGTTTTTCACGCCAGACTGGGTCTGGGATGCATCTGTCAACAAGAAGAACTATTGCACCCTGCTGGAGAGGGTAATTTCAACGTTACATATTCTACACCAAGGTCGAGGGGACGGGGTGTTTTCCTTACTTGCAGGCTTTTCCAATACAGGATTGGACCTCTCGTCGAGGCTAGTTCTGCTGAGAGGTGACTGACCTTGGTGGATCAGCGATTATTCGCCAATTTCTGGAGTTCGAACTACATTGGTTTCACCTTCCTGTGTGTTTTCCCCCTGGGGTTGCCGGGCTGTTGGCCGGTTTCTTACCATCTAAAATCGCCAAACGAGCTTTTTGGCGAGAGGAGTAAAAAGGCTGGGAGCTAGCTACGAGGCAGACGGAGACGGAGATTAGAACGAGGAGAGAGACGTTGGCGACGACGAGAAAAGTACTATCTGGAGCCACGAGAGTTGCTGTCTGCGTTCATAGAACGATGTATGAAGGAAATGGAGGAGAGAAACCACCTAGGTTGGGCTACGAAATGAGGACGAATCCCACATAGAAGGGGCGGAAGGCTCCGAAGCTACCTTTTCCTGTTCAGATTTCTAATTTTCCTTCTTTTCTTTTTAGCAAAAATGTGGCTGCTCTGTGACGTGGCCGAAGTTCACTTGTCGGAGGGTAAAAGCAGCTTGTATCTACAATGTTAACTTCACTGTTTGGAACGGTATGAGAATTTTTTTGTTATTACTCACCACCGCCACCAATGTAAAATTCTGTATTAAGTTAGTATCTCTTAATAAATTCTATATTTAATTTTAACTTCTTCTTGTAATGTTTCATTTCACTTTTAAATTTGGTACACTGGACCCAATAGTATAATACACAACGCATTAAATTAATTATTCTGTTGGAGCTAAATTTTTACCACTATTTACTGTTTTCCTTGAAGCATAGTTTGACTGTATATTGTGTTTATCATGTAAGTCACAAACTTCACATATTCATGTTATTTAGAATGGTTATCCAAATATTGACTTTCAATTGATATTGAACTTAAAACATAAACATAAACTCTTAAGTTATAAAAAACTCCAACAAATGTGTGCAATCTTACTATACTTACCATACTACACTTAAAATGTACATTTATTTTATATCTGAGTATTTTTTCCTACCTAAGTTAAGAACTCAGAAATGCTGCTTTAATAGCAGTCGTTTAAATTTAACTGCCTACTTTTGGATATAATAAACAAGGAAGAAAATGTTACAATTCTATTCGTAAAGTAATATTCTCTTTTGATTCAGAATATTTACAAATTTCCAGCTAAAATTCCATATTTACATTACCTGCCGTCTAAAATGTTAAACATTTGCTTGCTCATTTCAAAAATTTTCTGAAGTACTAAAAGATAAGATATTAGTAAATAATACATTTTAGATCCGTTATTATCAACGTGTGTTTTTTATACAGGAGGGTAATACTAATTTCCAAAATAAATTCTAAAAAGTAAAAAAAACAGTCTGAAAGCTTTCAGATTTTACGTTACGCCCAAGAGGGAGTTTTTTCAAAGTTTCGTTACCTTTGTTTATTAAATATCATGTTCTTCGTACTTATTAATTTCTTTAAATATAATACAGGACTGGTGGCAACAATTTGAAAATCGATTCGCTGTTCATAGAGAATCAACGCAAAATGCAAAAATGAAATTAATAGCCCTTCTGGACAAATTGTTCCTTTGGGGTAAAACATTTTTCAAAACCATTTCTAAGAGAAAAAAACCTAATCAGAACCATCTATGAAAGAACAATTAAAACTCATTGAAGTTAGCAAATTAGTTGTCAAATAACTAAAGTAAAGAATTTTTTATAATTATTTAATTACTGCACAACGTAATTTTACTGTTCAAGAAAGTTAAATTTAATTCAGCTCTTTCAGCCCAAATCTTAAAGAGATTTCACAAAATTTTTTACTTTACTTTTAAAATTTTTTAATAGAACGTTCATGTCTGGAATCAAAGTGCTTAAGGAAATGTTAAAAAAATAGGTTTCTGCTTAATATTAGGTAAAAACGCTACCTTTGTTTGGCGTAGATTTTGAATAAAACCCCAAAGCTCAGGTTGTGTTTTTGTTTTATTTTCAGTTTTATATTGCTGCGCTTTTTTATTCCAATGGCAAAACACTCTGAGGGCTCTGCCAAAGGAAATGGATGGCTTTGTGAAAGGTTTTCTAAATGAAATCGGAATGTAGTTAGTTATGTTACATATGAGAAAAATCACGAAAAGGCTTACGCAACTAACCCATTCTCCGGAATTAGAACCTAGCGCTAAGCTACGTACGTTCAGAAGTCTGGTTCATTTGATCAATGATGAACGCCAAATATTTCTGAATAAATTTTATTTATATTGGGTTTAATTTTAATTACAGTGAATTTAATATTTGATTTTAGGAACATCATTCTTTAAACTAAAATGAATCCTGCGAATGTTATGAAAATTGTCAGATGAGTATATAAACTAAATACACTTAAAATGTTGGAAGTTAGATAAACTAAAAAAGAGAAGAAAAAAAAAAGAAATCGAAAATGACTCTCAAAACCGCTAGTCAGCAGTGACCCTCGGTTTTACCCTCGGATTGTTCATAAATTAAGGATAATTCGGAGTCACGCGGAAATCGAACTCTAAAATAAATATATCACCTGTAAAATCACTACACACATCTTCAAAAATCATATGCAAATTTCAGAAAGTAACCAGATGACACCGATGGTACGTCACAATGACGAGAGTGTAAGAGAGTGATATATAAGGTATACAGGCAAAGAAGTAAAATTATTCGCAGGCGCTTTATAAGCATTTCAGTGCAATAACCGAATAGTTATGACACAAAGGACGCATTTGTATGATTTTTTACGTGGTAGAATTATCGAATGTGGCGTACCCAACTGGAATTTGGGCGTACCCAACTGGAAGTATCAGACGAACTTGGAATTGCCCAGAGTGTCATCTCCAGGCTTTGGCAACGATTCCAAGATGATGGTAATGTGAGTAGACGTTACAGCACAGGTCGCCCCAGAGTTACAACGTCGAATGAGGGCCGGTATTTGGCAGTTACTGCCAAAAGAAACAGGTGGAGCACAGCCTCAGACCTGTCTCGTCAGCTCTCTTCAGCCACTGGTACGACAATTTCTAGGCAGACCGTGTACAGACGCTTAGGGCAGATTGGTCTATATGCTCGTAGACCTGTCAGATGCGTTCCACTTACTGCAACTCACTGTCGCCTGCGGTTAGCCTGGAGTAGAGAGCATGCATTGGGGACACCGGATCAGTGGGCTTGTGTGATGTTTTCCGACCAGTCCAGGTTTGCCTTGCAGTCTGATTCTCCCCGGACTTTCCTACGGAGAGCTCCAGATACCCGTTACCACCAAGAAAATATCATTGAACGACAGCGTTAGGTGGTGCAGGAGTGCTCGTTTGGGCTGGAATTATTCTGGGTTCCAGAACTGACCTGCATGTTCAAATTGGAACCATGACAAGCCAAATCTATCGGGACGTCATTCTGTAACAACATTGACGTTTGTTTCGGGGCGCCATGGGCGCACAATTTGTGTTTATGGATGACAACGCCCATCCTCACCGTGCAAACATCGTAAGCGAATGCCTTCAATCTGAAGATATCACCCTTATGGAATGGCCAGCATTCTCACCGGACTTAAATCCAGTACAGCACGTGTGGGACATGCTTGGCCGACGAGTTGCAGCCCGTCAACCTCCTCCTACATGTCTAGCGGAACTTCGGACAGCATTGCTTTTTGAGCTGTGTAATATCCTCCAAGTCGATAATTTGATACTCAGCATGCCTAGGCGTTGCACGGTCTGTATTGCGTCGTCTGTGAGACATACAATGTATTAACAATCATCCCAAACATCTAATATTGGTTTTTTGTAAATAGGTTTTTTTTTTTGTAATTTGCTCCAGGGAGAAAAAATTGCTATTTTTTTTAATAATATCAAACATATAGCATAGTTTTTTGCTCTTTACCTTTTGTGTAATAAATAAGCTTTACAAATAAGTCACATTTGTTTTGCTTCTAACTCTTACTTTGCCTGATTTTGCATTATCCTTAATTTATGGACATGAGTGTATATCAACAGGGTGTAGCGACGATGTAAATTTAACTGCAACATTAAGCTGAAGGACACTGGTGACCACCAAGGTCAACCATCATCAAGGGCGTATGTTTAACAGGCACCAGTATGGAGTAGTAAAAAAATGTCTGTCTCCAACGAGCGCAGATGACCATGACAGCATAATATTGTAGGCATTTATATTTAGTTTAAATAACCAGTTAAATTTAATTTTAAGATCCTTTCCTATAAACCTTCATTCCCCTAATTGTCACTGCCAGAATATTTAAATTTGGTAGCGCGCACGAACAAATGCAAATTCTCCCAGTGGGAGTGCAGGTTTATGTATCAAGTTCTAGAAGGGAAACGTTAGAGAGTGTGAGGAAACCTCTGTACGTGTTAATAGCGCGAGCTTCGGCTTATCAGTTATTGCTGTTTAAACGTGGCGTAACAGCTATTATTTTGCTGCCACTAAATTGTCAACGCTCTGTTGGGAAACAGGGTAGTCTGAGGCCTGTACCGCAATTCTACTCCTTGTTCATATCTTCAGATTTTGAGTTTAGTTCTTACTGTTTCAGTTACCGCCCAAGCAGATGCGTAGTGTGTTAGCATCGACTTGACGCATTCTAAATAATTAAAGAGTGTAATAAAGGGTAGTTTTAACCCTTCTTCTGTGCAATCACTGCTCTCCAGATTTCACACCAGAGATAGACAAGTAGACCTTACAACCTAATCATATCAAATATTTTGGAAAGTCTGATATAATGCGTTTCTAACATCAAAACGGCTGCAGCAACCTCCTGTAGAACTTTGTATACGTATGTATCTTGTGTAATAAACCGAACGCTCAAAAATATGATTTTAGTAACTTCACAATTTATGCAAAAGTATTTTTTTGCAAAATGTTAGATATTTATATGTCCTTTTTTCTCCTTTCTCATTCCATTTAATACTCGTCAGTTACGTCTAGCAACATGTTTTCTATCCCAAAAACTTTCTAGAATTTTTTGCACCTAACAAAACAACATAAAAGGGGAGCAACAAGTTTCAATTAAAGATATCTTTCTTCCTCCTAATGTTTTTACTACTATCTGTAATCTTTTTTTTTAATATTTCGACATATTTTTTATATACTAAAAATAAGTTTTGTTAAGTAATTTTATCTTTGTAAACTATATATATATATATATACATACATACTCGGATTGAAAACAAGGCGAAGAGGGGTTATTTTTCTAGGAATTAAATAAGTAATTTCACAAAAATATGGAATAAAAATATCTCATTCAATTAATTTAAGTTCTTTATTCAACATAACATAAGATTTAGGTTAAAATAACACGCCGAATAATGATTATGAGAAGTCAAACAAGAAGAATCAACGCTATATTTGTTAGTTTTGCACGACTAATTTCGATGGCTTAACTACAGAATCACATTCCTCAGTCCCTGCAAAAGGACATGGGGGTAAGATAAGAAAAGATAATAATGGCTGGACAGAAGTTAAGCTACTGGCGCCATCTATTGATGAAAGAAGAAAACTAAAACATAATTTCCTTAAAGGTTGAAGGTGAAGATTGATTGGAATTAGGGTCGTAATCTAGAAGAGAAAGATTTTTTTTTCAAAATGAAAAGCTTCAAGGAAAATCTAATTCACCGATGGAAGATGTTTTTTGAATAATTTTGGCTGAAGAAAAATAGAAAGTGTGATTTTCGGACCAACACTACTGGGCAACAAAGGACTTCTGTGTTTCCTTTTTGCTAACATATGCATCATGATCTTTAAAGCGAAATTTTAAAGCTCTCTTAGTTCGACCAAAGTAAATTAAACTACGTTGGTTAAGAGTCCTGTAAATACCCCAGGAATCCATATCTGGAATGGTATCCTTGATTACGGAGCTATGAATTTTATTGATAGAGAAGGAGAGACTCGAAAGTTAAATTTCTGTAAAATATGTGCAGTTTTATAGCTGATGAAGGAATGACAACAGAATTCTTATAATCTCGGACCGTCAGTGCTGGGCAACAGACCGTTTGTTCGAGATTATAAGCTAAAACGATCCGAAAGGCCTAAACAGAGGCCTAAAACGACCTAAACGATCAATAAGAGAGTGTTTTTCCCGATTGAAATACTTCCCTTACTTAGTGCAGAGAAGTAATAATTAAGAGTTTAGAAAAAAATATTAGGAAACGATTACGGAAATCTATCAAATACCTTTCATTAAGGACTATATTACTACATTTATCTTCTCTGATTGTAGCAATGAAATTCAAATTACCTTCAAGGTGTTGGTCCACTGATGGTTCAGAATTCCATTTAGAATCTTCCATTTTTATAGCAAGTTCGCTGACTTCATCATCAGATTTTAATGTCCCATTTTGTTGCTTTAACATTTCTTTTAGATGCTTCATTTTAAGCAATATTTCCAAGTCTTTGGGGTCTTCGGTCTTTCTTGTGCACACTTTACACCAGCATACTATGATAATAATAAATTGAATTAAAATTATAGTAACAAGAAAAACAAAAATAAATGGATAAAGGAAACTGTAAATAGTTCGTTTAGTAAGTTTTCTTGTGTAATTAACAGTATCTCTACTGGAATCATTCATTAACAAGGCCAAATACCTCATGGCTGTTCCTAATTTTTTAAAGCCATCGTCAAACCTAGAAGACCTGTTGCCCTGCATGTCATTGCCTGATTCTCTTGATAAAGAATGTTTAGTTTCTGCATCTACAAATGGACTGTTATCAATATCATTTGGAAACTTAAGGTTATTAATGTCAAGAACGTAGCTATCTGAAGATGCTTCCTTGCTACCCGTAACTGGATTTTCCTTCACGGAATTTCTTCTGAGATCGATCTGCAAGCCGCTTTCAATTTTGTCTATATTTTCGCCGCTATTTGGCTCATTACTTTGCGCCAGAGCGAATTTCTTTACTATCTCTAACAAACTTGAAAATTCGGATTCATAGTCTTCTTGCTGTTGAGTATTACTCACCAAAATAACTGGTTCTTTGGTATAATTTTCATGTATAGTTAGCCCATTAGACGTGTGACTCATTTCCTCTTCTGACTGCTTTTTCTTCTGCTTACTCAAGTGATTCTTTGCAAACCATTTTCTAGCGTTATTAATTCTTTCCCTTTTGCTTCCTGAAAATAGAATATTTTCCCTGTTCTTTTCTCCCATATACTTCGTTCGCTTCCGTTGTTCCTTTCTTCGCTCTACTAATTCTTTGCTGGTTTGTTTCTCCTCAGTATATTGTATTTCTCTTTCTCTTTCTCGAATATCCTTTGTTTTGGATTCCATCTGTTTATTTCTTGGATTTTGTAACTTTTTACTTAATGTTCTTCGTAAATCACCTATTTTGTTACTTCTTTGCTCCGGAAGAGAAAAGATGAAATTATTCATTCTTGTATATTTCGAAACAGCAGCTTTATGCATTTGGTTTCTCCTGGTACTGAGGGCTTTTCCTTTTACATTGCCGAAATTAGTTATTTCGCTTTCCGTCAATTGGTTTCGAGCATTTTTCATACTCCCTTCCATATTCTCTATAAAATCTCTTACTTTTGTCTGAGTTTGATTTCTTTTATTAGTTTTTGCACGTCCCTTTCCAATTACTCCTTGTTTATTTAATTTATGTGTCATTCGCTTTTCTTCAGGATTATTGATTTCGTCTTTTATTCCTTTATTCTGGTCTTTAATGTGCATCTCCAAGACTAGTTCTCCTTCACTTGGGCTAACCACTGTATTTACGCCTCCAAAATTATTTGCTGTTTTATCTGTTTCGTCTTGCACATTGTTTGGCACTTTATCCAGAAAATTGTTTTCTTCAATAAAACTTGTTCCATGCATAGTTTTGATTTTCTCAGAAGAGATCAGTAAATCCTTAGCTTGCTTAACTCCCGTGTAGAAGACTTCTGACAAATTTTGTAACCTTTGGGTAATTTCAAGATCATGATCAGTTTTGGCATCCATAGCAACCTGGTGTGATTTCATTGTACTAAAACCAAATGGAAATATTTTACTCTTTCTATTCTGGAGAGTTATACTTTGCGCTCTGCTGCTTGAGCTTTGATAAAGCTCGGCAAGGCTTATATTGTTGGTAGGCTTATTTTTGTTGTCTATAAGAATGTGGTCATGTCGACTGGGAAAAGCTATTATACCACCTTCTTTAGATTCATTACCATATTTAGCAAATAGAGTCACCGTAGAGGCTATCGTTTTTTTAAGATTATGTTTGTTATTTCTAACTTTGCTCATGTTTTTACGTAACTTATGTTGCTTTTTATTGAAGGGAAATATTTTAGAAAACTTGGCTTTCTTAGCAGTAACTGCTTTTAAAGATTTACTATGAATTTTGTTTGGTTTGAGGTAATTATGTGCAGCTTTAGCTCCTAGGATCTGAACCTGCTTTTGATGTTTATTACTTGACGATTTGCTTATCACTTGTGAAGTTTTGGAAGAATTTCTATCTTCAGTAGCTATTAAACACTCTTCAGTTTTCATGGCGCTTAAGCTCTGCTTGGGTTGAAGTCTTCTTAGTTTTATTTGCTAATAAAGAAGAAAAGAAAAACTGTTAAAGGTTTAATTATACATAAATATCTGATATTTTAATATAACTGTCAAATGGCATTTATTTCTAAGCAACTTAAGATGCAATTTGATTTCAGTTTTATTCTGAAATATAATGTTCGGCTTCATAGTTGATCGATTACATTGCAATTAATTTAGTGTCAGACATATAAACATTACTAACATCTACTACTTAATTAAATAAGTTGATATTAAATATTCTAGCACATATTTCAATAATACTTTATTTAATCAAAACCTTTAATGCAATTCGTTGGCTTTACTGCGTTATCCTTCGTAAATTCGAATTAAAGTGAAATTTTATATGGTTAGTTCATGATCAACATACTCTAATTAATTAGTTTTTTTCTTAAAAAATTCGGGTTTTTTTTAATTGTCTTTTAAACGCTTTCCTCATTACTAAAAAAACTCCATATTTCCTGATTTGACATCCGTTTTATTATCATTGTAAAGGCTAAGTCTTATAAATGTTTACTGGAACTTAAAATGTATATGATACTATATATTCTAGTACATATAAATTTCTACAACATATTTTATTTAATCAAAAACCTTTAATGCAATTCTTTGGTTTTACAGTGTTTTCCTTTGTAATTCGAATTAAAGTGAAGTTTTATATGGTTACCTCATCATCAACATTCTCTAACTAATTAGTTTTTTCCTCCAAAACATCAGGCTTTTCTTAATAGTCTTAATAGTCTTCTCAACGTTTTCCTCATTGCTAAAGAAAGCCTCATCTTTCCTGATCTATGATCTCTTTTATTAGCACTGTAAAGGTTAAATCTTAGAATTGTGTTAATGGGTTCTTAAGACTTTTTTTCCATTTGTTTTTATTTATCTATTCCACGTTTTGATCTGATAATGTAACTTAATTTATATTTCCGGATTTCACAAATTATATAGATTAGGAATTATAAACTTCTCAAATATAGAAACTGAGGCATTCTTAAATGCTACAAATTTTGTCTTTGTCTTAAGCTAAAACCCATCTTGACAAATCTTGTTTTATTTTTGTCATTTAAACACCATTCTTTGTCCTATGTGAGTAATTTAGTGAAAGTATGCTTGACTGCAAGCAAAACCCCCCAAAAAATACCACTGTAGAGACATTAGGATATTTCGAAACAGGAAACAAGAAATATGAGCAATGCCATCGCCTTGATTGGAACCTCGGACCTCTCAAAATATGCGGCGAGTGTGCTGATCATTACACAACGAATTCATGCTAAGAAGGCGGGAGAAGTACCTTGAATGCTCCCCCTTTTAAAGAGCGGCTGGGGATTAAGGGACCCAATCCCCAAATCCTAGGGATGGAGAATCATCACCCAACACCTTTTTTAGTTCGAGAGCCACTGTATAGTCATTGGAACTTTTTTTAAACAGGAGATTTTTTAACAGGATTTTTTTTGTTTTGTTTTGTTTTTCTTAATAGGTAGAATAAAAAATTCGAATAATGACAAGTTGAAATTCTATATCAAAGCACCAAGTAATAAATACTAAACAAATATTCCTGAACATAAAATTCTCTTCCGAAATGAAAATATCCTTAAATATTCTACCCTCTAGCTTTGAAAAATTGATTAAATTTTCTCATTACTAGTATACTGCGGTAAAAAAAAATGTTTTGCTGGTAGGATATTTACTTTTGTGCAAATTTTTTTTTCAATAAATGCCTTCTTTGACTCTTTATACTTTTGAGAAAATATATCTGAAACTCATTTTTACTGGACTTTCGATCAATTATGTTTCTCAAGTCGGCGATAAAGTTTGCGAATTTTTCTGAAGGACTTTCGGTATTATATATGTTTACTTTTTCCCTTCTAAGCGTTTTTAATATTTCATTAATAAATTAGCGTATCTTGAATTGCTGTTTTAATCAACTATTCTTAATTAATTTCAGTAGCGGTAAGCATATTTCATAAGTGCACATCTGTATCACCACCGAGGGAGTGGCTTCTAGAATAGACCAATGGGCTTGCAGTAATATTTCTGTCATTTCACATGACCTTTCGAGAGCTTTAAGCAAGAGGGTTAAAAATGTTTTGCTAGACAATTTCTTGTGCAAAATATTTAAAGCATCGTGGATTTCTTGTGAACATTTTCACTGTTAAGTTAGATCAAATATAAGCATCATTGCATGTGTAAATAGTAGAAGTCTTAGTATTTTTATTCCAATCTATATGAAAAACATGTTCTAAAATAATAGCCAATGCACAGTTTCATTCAAAGGGAACTTTACTAATTTGCATTCCTACATATTTAGTGCATTAAATTTCACGTCAATAAACTGCTCGCTCTTAAATGTATTGCCTGTGCAAGAAATACTCTTCAAACAGAATGCATTTATCTTATCCACAGCGAATATGTTTAATTTATTCATATATAAATTTTAATATTAGCAATAGTTATAATGAGATCTTCACAATATATATTTTGAATATTACACTTTTAAAATCAAAGGAATGCAACCATTAATATAAAATACTATCTTCATTGTAGGTCTTCCAGTTATTCTCAGCTCAGTAAGCGTATTATACACATGAATTCTCTTAATCCACAGATATTAGTAAATGCATAATATTCGAGGCTAACTGTAGCTTGAGTAGTTTTCTCGACAGAGCAAAATATGCCGCGAACATGAAACGTTCATGATAGTTTCACTAAACTACCACGAACGTCTCATGAACGTTTTTTTTTCTAATAAAATGATAGCAGCATTCACATTCCATACATTTATAACTGCGAAACAAATTCAAAATGAAACGTAAACAACAACA
Organism: Stegodyphus mimosarum; assembly: GCA_000611955.2. Taxonomy (NCBI): domain Eukaryota; kingdom Metazoa; phylum Arthropoda; class Arachnida; order Araneae; family Eresidae; genus Stegodyphus; species Stegodyphus mimosarum. The sequence continues at coordinate 88,810 of KK113858.1, forward strand.
ACATACGCTCCCCATATGCACAAAGATTCAGCGTCACAAGAGCAATAGAAGCTCTTTGGTTCATTTCTAAATTCCCTTCTCTCAGTGGCGATACTGATGTGCACTTGTGAAATATGCTAGAGGTAAGAAGTTGGATTAGAGGAATATTTATCTGCTAATAGTCATAAAGGCTATAATGAGTTAAATATAGTAGTTTCCTTCGGTATTAACAGAGGAAACGTATCGCCAGTAACTTCCGAATATCGTTATATATATATATATAATAAAACTTTCTTCCTCTACTTTTCAAATTGATTTATGATTGCTAACATATATTTGCTAATTTGCTTATGCTAAGAATTTTCACATAAACAAACGTATTTACACTAATTAAGTTAATTGTTTCAATTACCTTTCTTTCCTTTAATCGCTTCGATGAAACGGCACAGAAAGAAGAGAAAAGTAAACAGTATGCAAGCGAAACTGTCAAAAACATTCCTCGAATAGCACATTAGGTTCCGAAAATTACGAGAAATATATATTAAAGCATAAATAAAGTACCTGAACTAGAAACTCAAACTATAAAAATCAAAAACCATTGTTAAACGCTTTCTGCATTCTTAATAAAACAGCTTATCGGCATCTATTGTTTGTTGCTAGCGCCTGATTGTTAAACAGACTGAAAACTCGATTTTAATAATAAACTGGAAATAATTGTCCTCTTAAATAGATGAGAAGCTGTATTTGTTTAACTGTTATTTTAATAGATTATATAACTGAACAACATTAGGTAAAAAAAAGTGTTTACAGTTATAAACATTAAAGGATATCTATTATCTTCAAATTCCTTTTGTGTTCACACGGTAAAAACATTGCATAAAAATAACTTTTTATCCTGGTTAATTATTGTCATCCACAAAGTGTGAAAACTAATTTTGTCACCTATTGTCGTGCAGTAGATGTGTTCTGGAATATTTTCGTGCAGTACACTTGTTCCAAAGATTGCATGTTCACAAAAGTTGATGATGTGATTTAAAATTAAATATTTGCACATTATTAAACCATTAAGATAAATCATGTGGTAAAATAATAAGAATAATTCCATTCCAGTTGACCTATCGATCTAATTATTTAAGTTCGTTTCCATGTCTCAGAAGCTCTGACGAATTAGTAATCTCAGGGTTCAAAAATGGAATCTTCACAATCCTTTTACTCTTGGTACTTTACAAAGTTATGTTCAATATATGCAATCCTTAAATTATTGTTACGTATTTTGTATTTAGTTAGCTGTTTTTGGTACAATTGTAACTAAATTAGTTTTATTTCCCTTTGTAATGCAGCGCGAGACGAATTTTAAGAGAAAGCTACGCCGGGAAAGGAGAAATACAAGAGCGCATTCGTTTAGTCTTTAATTAATAGATATCTCGTATTTGTAGTCTTTTGCTTTCCAGAAACCTCGAAGAATAGAAATTACCAGAATGTTACCGTGCACGATTAAAAAGCTTTAAAAATTCGGAGAGAAACATTTTAATTCAGTTGTTTACTTAGTTGTTGTTGTTGACTGTAGCAAATTCGCTGTGAGATCGTATTAGCTTTCTCTGCGCTTTGAATTGTGTTCTATTTAAGGTTTTAGTTGTTTAAAATATAACTACTGTGGGATATTGCGGTATTGTGCGAATATATGCGATGAAAAATTTCAGCACTTTGTTTTATTTCTCGTGATAAGAATAAATTTTATTAACTTTCCGTCAGACTTCTGCATTCAATCTATTACGAACCCGTACGTACGCAACATTGTACTCTAAAATGAAAACATTCATTCACACAATTTCATATTCCGAAATAATATGCCTTGGGAATTCATATTCTGTCGGTAGCCTTCCTCGCCAGGCGTCAAAAGGCGTTCTGAGGAAGCAAGAAAGGTTGTCGTAACATTTCGTTCCCTTCTAATGAAACTATAAATTTCTAGTATTCCACCAGCTTGTCACAGATTATTTATTATATTCATATACTGCATTGCTGTAATGCACATTTTTACACTTAATCGGACATTTTTTGATTTCATATATAGCTTTGCTTTTTCATAACTTGATTCTCACCTAAAATTATGCCTGATTTTTTAAAAAATTACGTGTGACTTCACTCACTTCTGCCCTCCAGTTTTGATGGAGAGCACACCGGAGGATACGGTTCCGAGGGTCTCCCACCACACTTTTCCTACTATAAACCTCTCGAGAGGACTTTCGACTCGCTCCATATTTAGAATTCCCCGTGTCGCACAGACAATATACATTTACAAACATCCATGCCTTCTCCGAGATTCGAACTCGAGCCCTTTCGTAGAGGTGTAAGCTTCGCTAACCAGCATCGTGGTTGGGCGGCAGTCGCTGAACATTGGTAGTTGGGTCTGAGTTCGAGTCCAGCCAGATGGACTGCCTGTATGGGCGCTTTCATGGTCCCCCCCCCATTTAAATGTGAATGCGAGCCAGTTTTACTTCGCAATTCCTCTCCAAATCATCCCTCCCCTTAGGCAAACACTCCCTACGTGCTTTGAAATAAACAAATAAATCAAATCAAAGCGAACTTCCAATTTACGTAGACCTGGATTTCTTTCTGTATCTTCAATAAATGACTGAGAGAAGACTTCATCGGAATTTTAAGGTTTGGCTTAATAATTTTTCATTTTAATCATAATTTATAGCTATTTTCAAAAGAATTCCACTTTTTTTTTCTTCAAATAGTTAAGACATCAAAGATATTTTTACAAAGAAATCCTTTTTTAATTTCATTCATTTACAAATGAGAGTTCATTTTTGGGATAGTCTGCTATTTCAAAAGGGAAGAATTTGAAGTTGGCACACGTGTGTCAACAGAGGGCTACCATAGAAAACTGTTATGTTAAATTAGTTTTCAGTTAGAAGAGCTGTAATAATTCACTGGTTATTTTCTTTACTACTTAATAATTTTTCCCACTTAATAATTATTGCAAGAGTATAACTTCGGTTTAAGTATTATATACAATAAAACCAATAATAAGTTATATGTAACATAGTTCCACGAGCAATATAGGTATATGTATACACACTCCTCAAAAGTGAAATTACAACACCCAAAATGAATGTGTGTAGGGTCATGTAAATTGCAGGAGCGAGCGTTGTGAAGTGGATATGCCAATGATAAAAGTTGCGCACGCATTGGATCACGTAATACGCAAAAGCGGGCTATAAAGGTTAGCCACTTTCCCTTCTCACAAACAGCATCTGAAAATTTACGAAGCATTGGAGACTTTAGAACAAACATAGAAAATGCCTCTGAGACGTCGCGGACTCAATACCATCAGTTAACGACCGCGAAACGTGACCGTATTATCGAACTCCATGCACTTGGTTTGTCGCTGCGAACAATGGCCAATCGTGCTGGGCACAACGTGAGTACCATCTAACGCTGTGTCAAGCGAAGGATTCAGAAAGGTGTACACGCACGTCGAAGAGGAAGTGCTGCACACAGGTGCATGTCAGAGCGCACAGATCGGCGTATTCGCTAATCAACTGTGGGAGACTCTTTCTCCACATCACGTGACATCCGAAGCCGGTTTTCTCCAGGAGCAGGTGGATCTGTATCCACCCAAAGTATACGCAACAGATTTCATGAAGTACACTTACATTCATGGGTACCAGCCACAGGGGTACCATTGACTGCCGAATACAAGACTAGAGATCTGGTGTTGTGTCAGCGTCATAGTGCGTGGACCATCGAATGACATCGGTTTTGTTCACAGATGAATCTCATTTTTGTCTGTAAAGGAATAACGGCCGTCGGCGGACATGGCGGCGACCCGGAGAACGCTACGAAACATCCCATTTCGCCGAGCGTTACACCGAGCGTTACTACACTGGGCATAATGGTTTGTAGTGGCATACTGTTTGGACAAGACGCCCCTGGTACACATTAACGGCACTTGGGCGCTTCCAACACCGCATTCCAGCAAGACAATGCCAAGCCGCATGTCGCACGGCAGGCTCTTAACAGCCTGGGTGGATTTCACATCCTACCCTGGCCGGCAGTCTCTCCAGATCTGAATCCCATCGAATACCTTTGAGATGACATTGGACGTGAGATCATCAATGAACTCATTGATAGCATACCTCACCGGATTGCGGCCTGTATCGCTGCTCGAGTTGGGCACATTAGATACTGAATAAATTGGTTTATAATAATTTTATGTGTCTGTTTTTTAATCATTGGTATATCCATCTCACAACTCTCGATCCTGCAATTTGCATGACGCTACGAGTATTTTTTCTTGGTGCTGCAATTTCACTTTTGAGAAAGTAGATAGAAGAAGTATACATTTAATATCATAAATAATTTTCATGACAGTACGAATAAAAAAGGAGCTGGAGCAGTGCTCCTTCATTTAGTTTAATTTACTTTTGTTTTTCATTGCTTAAATAATCTACTTTGTGTTCCCTGTTTTTTTAACTCTCCTCTTTATTTTCATTATATTTGGCTTAATTATTACAATCTTTTTCTAAAGTTAATTTGATACTCAATTTTGTACACTATTCCCCCTCCCGCCAATCCAGAGGTAACTTTTGTTAATTCCTTAATTTCAGCCTATTAGAAACACCTAATCCTGACGTCACTACTACGCCCACTCAGCTTTCTTACACCTTGTTCCCTGGGCGGTTATGCGACGAGCATTCAACACCTCACTAACTCATTCGAAGTGTCTGACTTGACTTAGGATTTTTCTCTGCATCTGAAGCCCATTTCGCTCCCCTGAGTTAACACCTTCGAAATGCTAGCCTTAGTTTTTTATCAACGTACTCACTTATTACACATAGGATCGGACTACGTTCTGGAACCTGTAACATGTGTCACTTAAGTCAATTAATGAGTTGTTGATTGCACTGTTTTGATTGAATTTACATTCCTTCTGCTTCGCTATATCTGAATATGTGGCTCCCTGTCAAATCGTAGGTAAATCTGATAGTAAATCATTCATCAAAATATTAAGTACTTAGCAATTTTTCATATTTGGTAACATTGTAACCGGCGTATATAAAATAGTGGGTTGCGTACGGCACCTCTAGTATTGCGCGAATCAAGTAAAATGTGTTTCCCAAATAATTATTCCAGTTCGAAATAAAAATGGATATTTAATCTTTGTGATGGCTACAGCTGATTGCAAATGTGTTATTACACATTGCAACGCTATCATTCCACTCGCATCGCTAAATTACTTGAGGTCTTCTTCTCTTCTCATAGCATCCAAAAATGTATGTGTGTGTTTATATAACAACATGGTAGTGTTGGTGGTATAGTAGATGGATGCTTAAGGATACAGAAACTTGCAGACATGGCCGAATTCATTTATTTTCATTTTTACTCATGGTTCTCACACATTTTTACTTAATCCAAAATGAATTAAATGGGAGCAATCTCACTTTATTCTCAAAGAATGTTTTACATCGGCAGCAAAAAAACTTGAAAAGTATATTTTTACAGATAGCAAACAGCGACGAGTTGAAAGAGAGAAGCAAAGCGGTTAAGTGATGAATTTAGCGGTGTGGGAAGGAAAAAATCACAAAAGGTTTGGGTTTCAACTGAAATCTTAAATTTAATTGTTTATAGCATACTTGCATTACAGTGTTACGTAACAAAGCACGATGCGGGTTAATTTTGAAATGACGCTGTCTAGGTTGATATGTTATAAATAGTTACTGTTCGTAAGACAGAAAGGGGAAATACCCAAATTAAAATGAAGATTGAAAGAGAACTACTGACAATTAAAATCAGACATTTGCTTTACTTATTTTTATCTTACACTCACACACGCATATATATATACTGTTACGAATATATATATATATATATATATACATGTGTGTGTGTGTATAAGAAAAATAAAGAATATGTAAAAGATTAGATTAGCAACGTAAATTAATTTACCTTCCCTATCCTAAAACTAGTAATCTCATTGCACTGCGCCATTTCGAGATTAATCTATGTCATATGATTTTTACATAACTCTGATGGTGTAAATGAAAATAAAACTCAAACAGCCAATAGTAATTTTACAGCAGTCTTAACTATCCAATCAAAATGCATTGAAAACCAAAACTTACTCTGACTGAATTAAGATTTCACCTTGAACATAACTCACTTGCTTTCTACGGTTTGGCCTAGCTGGACTGCAGTCTGCTTGCTGCTTCTTTCTTACTGCAAATTTATCAAAAATGTAAATTTTTGGCCTAAGAGCATTCCCTGAAGAATTACGATTATGCGAACTCCCAAACAAAAACACTTTTGGACTGAAATGCTGAAAAGTTTAAAAGGACTCTAAAAATTAAATTTATTTTTAAAAATTAATGTTCAAAATTTATACTTTATAGTTATGTAATTAATTATATTGATGAAAATGTTATCATTTACGTTTTTCTTCATTCGCTAGTGCTTTAATCCTTTTTCTTTAAAAAGGCTTCTCTGTCGCTATACCTTTTTCTCCTTGAAAAGGGGGAGAGCGGAATATGTAAAAAAAATAAAGAATGTGTGAAAGATTAAATGAGTAATGTTAATTAATTTTCCTTCTCTATTCCAAAAATAGTAATCAGGTTGCACTGTGTCATTTCGAGATTCATCTATGTCATATAACTCTTACATAATTCTGATGATGTAAATGGAACTAAAACTCAAACATTCAATAGTAATTTTTCAGGAGTATTAACTATCAATGAAAATGCATTGAGCACATAACTTCACAAAACTAACTTAGTCTGAATCAAGATTTCACCCTGAACATACTGCACTTGCTTTCTACGCTTTGGCCTAGCTGGACTGCAGTCTGTCTGCCCTTCTTTCTTACAGAAAATTTATCAAAAAGTAAACGTTTGGAATGGGCGTAAATAAAGCCCAACTTGTTTTTGGCCGCGTCATGCCTACTGAAATAAAAGTTTGAATTAATAATAAATAAAGTTTGAATTAAATCTGCCTCCACTGCCAAATTTCTTTTTCATTGTGGATTGGATTTTCAACATCTCTAAGCCTCTAACCCATCAAAATTCTCGCTGTTCATTACGGGCTCAAACGCATGCGTTCTACTACAGAATCTGTTATATATATATATTATTACGAATATATATTGTTATATATATATATATTGTTACGAATTTTATGTATATTTAAATAATTTTGCTGAAGTTATAAGTAAAATTGCAGTAACTCCTGTATCATGTAAGATGAAAGGCCTCAAGAAGGCAGCTTCACAAGGAAAATAAAGTTACAGAGACAAGTCTATTTAACATTGAGGTACTACAAGTATCTACAAGTTACATAGGGCATAGTTACAGTTACATAGGGCAGGATATGGTTAGTTATATGGTAACAGATAAGTATCTGTTACTATATAACTAACCATATCCTGCCCTATGTAACTGTAATTGTTGAAGAAATGTAACACTAAGGAAAAAGTTTATAAATTATATAAATATATATTTTTAAGTTATTTGTAAGCATACATATAGTTGTAAGTTACAGTTTATATCTGTAACTTTAAAAACTTCGTGGAATTGAAAGTATTGGAAATTTCTCGGTGGCCGGAAAAATGCAGTTCTCAGTTTTTAGTTCAGAGTTTAATTCCAGGTACTATAAGATCTGCGTAAGATATTCGCTCTTCAGATGCGCTTTGCATTGCATTGTGTTTAACGTTCTCAGTACTTTGAAGTTGTAGCTACTGATTGTGCTGTATCATACTGAGAGGAGCTGTAAGAATACTTTTATGGGAAGTTCTAGAAATGCAAAGCGTTCTTTTTGTGAAAATAAATTTTATCGAGCTAGCATCAGTTCTGTGTGAATTCAAACCATTAAGAAATATACGCATGTAACACTATATAATAAGCAGGCCTACTCTTCCCTTGAAATCATTCCTCACACTTGCCGTGAAATCTATTCCCCATGCTGCCATATAATCTGTCTCAACCTCGACTTATGAAATTATCACCATCATCATCATCATCAGTTTATGTTTTTTTCTGGTTAGTCCCACCTTTTGGTCATATAGCCGGCTTTTGCCGGCTAGGAGGTTCGCGGTTGCGTATAACTTACGTATAACTTTATGATCTGAACTTTCTGTGAAACAAAATTAAATTCTCTGCACCCTCTAATATCTCAAAAGTAACTCAAATACTAACGTCGGATTTCATCAATGCTCGCACTTCATCTAACAGTTGTTCGAACGCAATACTTGTCTGCGCACCAATTTGCAACCTCTCACGGGTTAAGGTAAAGCTACAAGTATCTCGTTTACTTTTGTTAAGCTACAAGTATCTTCTTTACTTTTATTAAGCTACAAGATTCTTCTTTACTTTTCTTAAGCTAAAGCTACAAGTATCTCCTTTACTTTTATTAAGCTACAAGTATCTCCTTTGCTTTTATTAAGCTACAAGTATCTTCTTTACTTTATTAAACTCCAACTATCTCCTTTACTTTTATTAAGCTGAAGCTACAACTATCTTCTTTATTTTTACTACTTACCATGAGATCCGCTACCTGATTCTTCTATTACCCCCAGTTACCCAAACTGCTCAAAGTAATCCAATGAGACTATCGAATTTCTTATCGTCCCGTCTGTTTTTTAATTAACTGTACCATCTCAAAAAAATGTTTAAAACAAAAGCTTTTTATTATTAATACGTCTATTTGACAGTTCCACAAGCTCAAAAGTTTAAGAGAAACTGAATTTCGCTGCTTGTGGGTAATTCGGAACACAGGTTCAAATTAAATTGAATGCAACATACAAAATGAAAAAGCTACAAAATACTGAAAATCTCCGAATCTTCGTGATGCAAAAGTAGCAGTCTGGAGCTTAAGCTGATAAGTTAAATTCAGTCAGCAGGGGAGTGAAGCTAAGGAGAGTGACAGTCAGCCTAGGCCTTTAAGTGCTCTTTTTCTCTCTTGACAAAGAACTTGTTAATGTCTCAGTTACATTTCAATCAATTTACATCTGGTGGAAGTTGTTCAAAGTGGAAGTGAAAGTAAAGTCAAAAATAAAGCAACTGGATTAATTAGCATATAAGCTTGTGAATTTCATCTTTCAGCCAAGTGAATAGAAAGATGTAGTAGATATCTTTTTCCTTTCCCCCCTCGCCCACCAGCGATGACGGTAAAGCCATTGAACACTGGTCATTCGGATCGGGTTTCAAATCTCGGCGAACGGGATAACTGTAAGGACGTTTTCGGGGGTTTGCCCATCCGTAGCGTGTATACTAACCAATTTCCTTGAGTAGGTCCTCCATGAAGGCATCCCTAGGGAGAAAGCTCTCATATTCCTTGCAATAATCAAATAAATCAATCTCTCCTTCCTGTTCTATGTGTGTGTAATCACTATCTTAGCATTTTGAATACAAATTTCCTTTCCAAGAGAGCAAGGATTCAGTTTCAGATCTGAGATGTATTTTTTTTTGCTATTGTCAAGTAGGAAAAGACCAGTATAGACAGTAATGGATAAAATGAATTAGGTATGACTTCTAAAGCTGTCTCCTCATTAGACGGTTTAGTAATTTTTAAATAAGGTATTTCCAATGATTCGATTTACAGTTTTCGGGGTTTTGAAGGGACCCAAAAGATGCGCTTTGAATATTCATCGGAGTGCGAAATTTCCAATTCGATTTCTACCTCCGGTGAATCTGCGCTACGGTAAAATACGTTTAGCTCAGGGTAAATAAATGTAAACAGACACAGGTGTTAATTAGCAAATATAGGATGCTCTTACTTGTAACAGAGAAATATAAAATGAACAGAAGAAACAAACTTCGCTAACAAAACTCGATATTGCAATAATTTTTATAAATATTCGCAATAATTCGCATGTGATATATGTTTTATATATTTTCATAGTATTGTGTACTTTTCTGCTTTCTTATTTATATCTTTAGTGCATTTTGTGTAGCAGTTTTATATTTATTTATCCCGTATTAGGTTTGAATTTTCAGTCACTGTAGCATTTGTAAATTTCTCTTTCCTGTATTTGCAAACTACAGTGCTAGAAAATTTCTAAGGAAATCTCAAACTGCAAGGTAGTGTAATATTAAGTGGAGCTGGAGCTCAAGCAAAATAAAACAGTGTTACCACACTGTTCGAACATTAAAATAATTCACATTTATTGCTCAGGAAAACACAGAAAGGTTTGAAAACTTTTAAAGCAAAAAAGCGTTCTGGTGATACTGTGCAACGAAAGATGGAAAATGTATGTATCGTACGATATGTACGATACGTACTTGTATATGAACGATGGCAGAAACCTTTAAGAAAGGTATCAGTACGGGATATGTTTGCTGTGGACTACGATGCAGCTTTGCACATGTCGTGCATACTTCGCACAACATTATCCAGCAGCTTATAAGTCAGTTGATGCGACTCCTCTATCACTGCCCGAATGAGTATGTTCTTTTTCGTTGGATTATATTTTTGGCAACCAAGTCAACTTCAAAAAACATCCCAAACATTTTCATTATGATTTCAATGTAGAGAACATGCTAGCCATACAAGGCGTTGAATACTTTCACTGCCATCAATCCTGAGCAGCGAGTGTTCTATGGCATGGTGCGCTTTAATCCATAAAAAAATGTATCACTGACAGTATCACTGAAAGTCGAATATGAGGCAGCAGATATCCATCAATGTCTCGTTAGCCTGTCATAATCCCGACTGTAACCACAAGTAGGTACATGCATCCATTGCTGCGATGCCTGGCAATACCATACTTCATCTCAAATATCTGTCCCTTTTCTAATATTTCCTGGATGATAAGCGGTACAACTATCATGCCAGATCCGTGGGCGTCTACAATCCGATGCCAGACTTAACCTACTCTCTTCTGAACATAGCATGCAGGTCCGGCTTAGTTCAGTCCAACATCGAAGCTCGCGACACCATTGCAGACGGACGGTATGGTGTTGTCTGAACAATGGGACACACGCAACATGTCTGCGTGCGCACAGTCATCCTTCTCCAAAACATCCGACTACAGTTTTTCGAGAAATCCGCTGTCCGTTGACAGCAAGAAACCCCTTCCGCACCTGCTGAGCTGTGGTGCTCCGATTTCGTTTTGCCTATAGGGCACTGCATCTGACTCCTGCAGCGTAGTACATGAAACAAGACCTCCCCCTGAAGCTGACTACACATTCTACTTGTTTTAAATGTATTACACAGCCGTGAAACAACTCTGCACGCGTTAAATGCTCTAAATCTTTTATCAGCGCTATCACTTGACAAACATGCGAAAACATTTGCATACGCAAATCTCATCTTACTCTATGCCGCACTTATTCTTATTTTCCACATTTTGCTTTCTTTTATTTTGCGGTTCCAATGGTTGCTGGTGTCGTCCATCCTTAGCAATTATCCAGTAATATAGTATTGTTGACTTTTTAATTCTGAGTTGGTTAACGTTTGACTTATAAGAATAATTCATATGGAGTTGGAGATGCGCCAGAAACCCACCATGTGAGACTCAGAAAATATTTTTGTCATTACTGTGGTTATGCTTGGACATTAGTTGCCAAACTGATGATATTTTGCTCCCAGAAAACTTGTTTTTAAAGTTTTAGGACTGAATTTTCTCCAGCCTTCCAGAATTGCTAAACCTTTCTCTATAGCAATACTATGAACACGAGGCGATGAACAGGCATGAATGAGTCATTTTTACCAGGGTCTTTGTTATTTTTAGGTCATGTTGTAGAGACATTAGGATTTTTTGGAAGCAGGAGACATGAAAAATGTGCAACGCATTCGCCGGGAATCGAACCTCGGACCTCTCGGTTACGCGTCGAGCATGCAGACCACTACACCACGAAGGCATGCGAAGAAGGCGGGAGAAATACCTTATATACTCCCCCTTTTAAAGGGCGACTGGGGTTTTGGGGACCCAATCGCCGTGGTGGAGAATCATCATCCACCACCTTTTTAGTTCGGGCGCCAGTGTAGAGACATTAGGATTTTTTGGAAGCAGGAGACATGAAAAATGTGCAACGCCTTCGCCAGGAATCGAACCATGGACCTCTCGGTTACGCGTCGAGCATGCAGACCACTACACCACGAAGGCATGGGAAGAAGGCTGGAGAAATACCTTATAATATGACTATTTTGCTGTCAGGCTTCTTGATCGATATTTATTGATTCAAAATGTGTTCTATCAGCTGCTTTGTTGATTAGCGATACTTCTGGCATATTTAGAAGAATTTTGCCTTAATTCTATTTTTTAACTTGTAGGCTAATTGCAGCTGTTTTTCCCCATTGCTGTTTATTTCAATAAATTTCTTACTCTTTCTCTTAATTTGATCTCGTAACTTAGGATTGGATTAGGGTAACTGCTAAAGGCAAAGCATCTCAAGGACTACCTCCCTATGTGGAGGGATACCTTCGTGAAGGACGTTTTAAGGAAATCTGGCTCGTGTCCACATTACACATCGGAAATATAAATATCTGGTTGAGCAATACTTGAGGGTATTGCTATCAACCAGTACCTTAGCAAAAGTATTTTATAAGGAATATTATATCCCCGAATTTTCAATAAATGATCGAAATCCCATATCAAGACTCATCAGGACGAAAAGAAAATTGATACTTTTATTTTTATAATTTCCTTACCATTCAGCAGTTAATTTAAATTAACTCGAAATGTTTTCCAGGATTAAAGTGCTTTTAAAGATCATAATATTCCTCTTTTTTATTACATTTACAGTAATATTCCACAAACTCCGCGATAATCTACATTTTATGCCATAATGAATTTTTTTATCAAATTATTTTACCTAATTGTAGGCTAATGTAAGTTGCCAGAGCATAATAAATGCAGGTTACTCAAAGCATGTTCGTTAAATGTACTTTCGATTTATTATATTCACGGTTTCTTTAAATTTAATAAAACTTAGGTTTTTCGTAAGCCTGATACGTGTGTTACTTTCACACATATCTATAAAAGTAAAAATAACTTATAAAGAATTCTTGTTTTTGAGTATGGCTTTGCAAATTGCTTCACAAAGTATTTCCCCATACTTAAAGCCTATTTATGTAGTGTTTTAATTCATTTTATTGTGAAACTATTGAAGTTACTAATATCTATTTGTGTATGTGCAATAAAAGCGTGTTCCGTGAAACCAAGAACTTACCTTCTATAAAAAGCACCGAAAGCGGGTCACTCAAATATTTCTGTTAGATATTACAGGGCTGCCGAAAACATTCATAAATTTAAATAAATGAAATTTAGTATAATTTCTCACAATAATTTCAGAGCTGTTCTTGAAGCTTAATTGATCAGTATTTTATAAGACTGAGTCCGCTAATAATTAGACTACGATAAATTTATTTAAAAGCTTCTTAACAAAACCAAATTGGAATATACACTCACGTTTGTGAAAATTGCAACACCATTAAGGACTTACGCGAGTGAGCTGAAATTTTCAGGAAATGCAAAGTAGCGCATGATATGCAAATGATTAGAATTGCAAATCCGTAGCGCATGCGTATGCTGAGCAGCGCCCTCTGAACGGCTGATGGATCCGAATAAATAGACGGCTGTAGCGAGGCGTGTATGGTTATCGGTGGTTATCTGCTAGTGGTAAACGTTAACTCAATCTGTACTTATGCCTCGTCGACGAAAGAGAGCGAGATTTGAACAACTTACAGAGTTTGAACGAGGGAGAATCATCGGCCTTCGTGAAACTGGATTGTCGTATCGTGTAGTAGCCTCTCGTGTGCAGCGTAACAGCAGCACAGTGATGCGCGTTTGGAAGCAGTGGACGGACGAGTGTCGGACAACTCGGAAATCCGGGAGTGGACCCCGAAATGTGACGTCAGCTCGCGATGATAGACACCTGGTCCGCATGGCGCGGACGGACCGTACAGCTTCCTCTAGACAATTGGCAGCACTGTGGTCAATAGCTACAGGTGTTTCATTGTGTGCTTCATCAATTCGTAGACGTCTGCTGCAGTGTGGACTGCGCGCACGGACTCCTTTATACAGGATCCCCCTAACGCACGACCATCGCCGCCTGCGGCTACAATGGGCCAATCAGCATAGAGACTGGCGTGCTGATTGGCAGCATGTCGTGTTTTCTGACGAATCCCGCTTTAATTTGTGGTACCATGATGGCCGCATTCGTGTCAGACGCTATGCCGGTGAACGCCACCTTCCGGAGTGCATTATCGAACGCCACAGTGGACGAACACCCGGAGTTATGGTCTGGGGCGCCATAGCATATCATAGACGATCTCAATTGCTACGAATTGTGGGCAATCTGAACAGCAACCGGTATATCCGTGAAGTTCTACAGCCCGAAGCTGTTCCCTTCCTTCAAAGCTTGCCAGGCGCTGTATTTCAACAGGACAATGCCCGCCCTCATACTGCTCGGATTGTTAAATCCTTCTTTGCAGCGCAGCAGGTACAGCTTCTTCCTTGGCCTGCGTGTTCCCCGGATATGTCGCCAATTGAACATGTGTGGGATGTCATTGGTCGGCGTCTTGCTCGTGATCCTCGTCCTGTTGCGTCTGCAGACGAACTTTGGGTACGCGTACAAACGATATGGAATGCTCTTCCTCAGTCAGACATTCAAACTTTGTTTGACTCCATGCCACGTCGTGTAGCAGCACTTATTGCGGCGCGTGGTGGCCACACAAAATACTGATTCTAATCTCTTGTTCTTGTTTGTTTGCTTTGAACATTTAATCATTTATTTGTACCACTACCACTCAACTGTGTATTAAATTGCATTCAATTATGACGATTCCTTCTTGGTGTTGCAATTTTCACAAACGTGAGTGTATTTTCTATTTCTTCCAACAGCCAGTCTGCTGCACGACGTGTGTTATGCTTTTTTCAGTCTTTCGCTTGCATATTATATTTTCAACCTTATGGTAGTTTTAAAACAAAGCAATGAACGACTAAGCTTTAGTTTATTTTAAGGAAATTTATTTTAATTAAAAAAGTAATCTTCGAATAAATGCGAAGAAATTATAGCTATTAAATTAATGTATGAATTTTGTGGGAAATCTCTTTTTCCCTTATTCCTATAATTTATTTACTGCTACCAATTCGCACTTAATTACTGAATAAGGTAATTACCTCTGTTAAACTCTTGATAAATCATGCATAATTAAAAGCTTAAACATGACATTAATTTCATAACTATGTCCACTTAAATAAACATTGGAATTTAAACAGTGGTCTTATACATGTTAAACTAATATCCGAACGAACTTATTTTTTTTTACTTGGCCGGAATATAAAACGGACTCGTATGTGAGATTAAGTATTTTTCAAATTGTTTTACAAAGAAAACATTATTCGTAAGATGGCTTTACGTACACGAGCTTGATATACTGAAGATGTTTTTTTTTTAAAAAAACACTAATCGTCTTAACTTTCGTCTACGTAACTAATCGTCTAAATACCATTTTTAACACCACTAGAATAGCAGCTTACTTTAATTTTATGCAGCTTTATATGCTACTCAGTGGTAATCAATTCTCTGCCAGACCATAACACCATGGAGCAGTATCAACAGATCAGACGGACATATATGTAAAAACTTAAATTTAACGTTACATAGTTACATGGAAATGTTAAGAAAACTCAGAATATAGCTGAGCTAACAATACACAGTAGCGTAAAAGGTGGTGCAAAAGCACAGAGTGGCATTAAAAGGTACGAATGCATAACAGTATTCATAGAACGTTAGCAGACGTTACACAAGGAGAAAAAATATAACAATTATGCTACATGTTGACGCTGCCTAGATGGTATAGTTGTTAGGACAGCTTACTGGAGAGCCGAAGGAGTCGAGTTCGACAAGACATGCATGTTTCTAACCGTATAGTGTCTTTGTGGCATGGAGTCACTCTAAATATATTAGTAGCCGAAAGTCCTATCGTGCGGATTTGTGATAGGAGAAAGTGGTCTCCTGGTGTGCTCTCCCTCAAAATTGATTCGAAATGGAACTCAAACTTCCTTGAGGCTCTGGCAACTATTCTTCCATGAAATTCATGGATAAGACAACAACAACTACTACGTGTCGACCAACAAATCGAATGCAGTATAATTAAATTAACAAATATCAAAATGCTGTCACTATAACGAAAATAACTATCATATCATACAATGGGACTTGCGAATATAAATAACAAGCTGGACTATTACTTGAAGATATGTTTTACGTACCAAATAAAATATTATAGAACATATACTACAAAACAGAGTGCACACATACTTAATGCGCATTATATCACTTACCTTGCAATAATAAACAATGAAAAGCGTACTAATAGAACAGTACAATATTTAGATGTGCCGCACAATATGATGATGTAAAACAATACAGTGTATAATAAATTATAATCATTAAATGCATAGATTTTGCAGTATTAGTTCTGTAGTAATTCGCAGTGCAAAATACACTGCGTTTCATCAAAAGGCAATTCTGTATATATAAGTATATATAATTGGATGTAGTAAAATAATTCTAAGAACAATTATAGATGTATATTTGTCCCGCCTTCTTCGCGAAGATGATTTAACACATATGCCACATAATATTCAAAGTACGTAACATATATACTGCAGCATATATATACTGTTGCGTTATACGGGTTCGTGGATTTGAGAGTATCCGATGAAAACACGATGCAGAACAATAAAAAGCACAATTTATTTACAAGAATCACTATTTACAGCACAGTTCCGAAATTACCTTTAAAAGCGTCGAAAATCTACAATAAATACGCTGAAACAATCAGCAACACAGCTTCAGGCTGTAACTGTAAAGGTAGCTTCACGGCAACACTAAAGTTATAATAAACACCGTGGAACAATCACCAATAATACACTGTCAAGCTATACTGTAAAGGTAGCTTCACGGTAAAGCACTATCTCGATCGCTTTCCGTTCACAAAACTCTCGCGTAGCTTAGCACTCACAGTAAGCAGCTATTCTCACAATAACCAGTGATTCTCACAATTCTTACAACGCTCACAATGCCGGCTCTCAGAAACGCAAGGGTTTATATAGCTTTTCCTTAGGTTCCACAGGTTTCGAGAAATAACTCGACAGGAGGTTATTCTAGAAGCTTCCCGATTGGACCATGGGATATCGCCAATTTGGTCGCCAAATGGGCGATAAAGTCGCCAATCTGGCAACCCTAGTGCTATGCCGGAAAGCTTACATACAGGCCCAACCGCCGAATTTTTCGCAACAATACTATGCTCTTTAAAATACATGGAATTTTCAGTACTACTACTCTAATAATTCACGGTAAAAAAACACACTATGCGTAAAAAAGAAATCTTAGAAACCAAGCTTCGTAACAACAAAATAACGTCTTCTTTTATTAGAGAAATAAATTATGCTTAATCCATGCAGGAATTATCACTTAAGTTATTAAATTATTCCATACATTGATTTAGCATACCGTCCACAACAAATCAAGTCAGTTTCTATGCCTTCAGTGTCTTTTTGCCGAGTAAGACCAAAAGTAAACTTTAAGTTTTGTGCACCGAAAAATCTGTCTTTTTGCCCTCTGACCGAATTGCTTTTTTGCGTAGAAACTGTAATTTTCATTGCAAAAATTTTTTAATTGTTTTAACTGTATTTGGTGATTTATGTTTTTTATATCTCTTAATTTTTAATATAGATATGTTGAGTTTTTATGTATTTTTGCCTTGTTGCAAAGTGAGAACTGAATTAATTGAATGAGAAATGGATCTCTAATGAATTCGAGGAAATAAGTTTAAATGAAAGGCAAGTAAAATATGTATCATTTAATATTCCGTACAAAGAAGTCATGTGGATGATTTTTTCTATCACCTAGGCAGCTGAGCATAATCTTTGGTGCTCTGCAACGTTTCGTACCTTTCCAGTCCGATTTTAGTGCCTGATTCTTCCTATAGCTCTTCGAAAATTTATAAAAGCGTCACCTTTGATTAACTTTCCTTCTAATTTCTTCAAAATTGTAGCTTTCTTCAATAATAGTAAGATTTTACATCACTTTCTAGGTAACCAGTCAACTCTTAGAGTCATTTGTTTTATTGTACTATGTTTAAAAAGCTGAAGAAATTAAAAGTAACAACAACAAGAAACTCAAATTAATAACAGTCTCATGTCGTACTAACAAATTTCTTCCTCTGAGCTCCTATTCATGATATCATTAGTTGAAGTCCATTGAAAGCATGATGCCTCATCCTTGTTTCCTTAAATATTCATGCTTATTGGCTTCACTGAAATTAAAGAAAGCTATTTCACATCAACTTGACCATATTATGCTTCTTTTTTCGTGTTACTTGGTTGTAAGTTTTGACCAAAGTACAGGTAATTGAACACATTTTGCTGCAATTTATTCTTCATTAAATTACTTTTCCAATGACATATAATTTTAAGTGTGTATTCTAGATTACAATGGTCTATAAGCCATCACCATCAAACTTCAATGGATTTTTTTCCAAAAGACTGTTATTATAATTTTGGCAGCTGATGTAGATATTGCAGTCATTCACATTTGAAACGTAAGGTTTTTTTTTTTTTTGGCTTCTCCTAGCTGTCAAAATACATTTGGTTTGAAAGTTGGTTTTATATTTTGCATACTGCAATTTTTAATAATTCTTCACCTTTAACCTCTCAAATAATTGGGGAATTTCTGAGTTTAATCTATGTTAGTTGATTTACATCTTAAACTGCATTTAGCTATGAAATTAGTAAAAGATTTCTAGAGACATTAGGTTATTTAGAAGCAGGGGTCATGAAAAATGAGCAACGCCTTCGCCAGGAATCGAACCACGGACCTCTCGGTTACGCTTCGAGCGTACTAACCACTACACGACGAATTCGCTCGAAGAAGGAATATACTTCCCCTTTTAAAGGGCGACTGGTGTTTGGGGGGACCCAATCGCCAAATCCCGGTGGTGAAGAATCACCATCCACCACCTTTTTAGCTCGGGCGGTCACTGTAGAGACACTAAGTTATTTCGGAAGCAGGAGTGATGAAAAATGAGCAATGTCTTCGCCGGGAATCGAACCACGGACCTCTCGGTTACATGACGTACCGGAGTGTACTGACCACTACACCATGAAAGCGGAAGAAATACCTTATATGCTCCCCCTTTTGTAGGGCGACAGGGGATTAGGGGCCCCAATCACCAAATCGTGGTGGTGGGGAATCATCATTCACCACCTTTTAGTTCGGGCGCCACTTGTAGAGTCATTAGAATTTTTTGGAAGCAGAGAATACTGAAAAAGGAGCGACGCATTCGCCGGGAATCGGACCACGGACCTCTCGGTTACGCGTCGAGCGTGCTGACCACTACACCACGAACGCATGCGAAGAAGGTGGGAGAAATACCTTATAGACTGGCTAAATACGAATAGCGAAAGAATTTCTTTTCGCAGACAAAACTTTAAAAATTCTGAGTTTAAAGTTAGGTCACCTATAATATTTGATACATAAATTGTTTTTTTTTCTCTCAGTAGTCATTAATTGAAATCCAGTTTCTTATTCTCACATCTTTTGTATCAA
Source organism: Stegodyphus mimosarum (assembly GCA_000611955.2). Taxonomy (NCBI): domain Eukaryota; kingdom Metazoa; phylum Arthropoda; class Arachnida; order Araneae; family Eresidae; genus Stegodyphus; species Stegodyphus mimosarum. The sequence goes on from KK113858.1 coordinate 108,348, forward strand.
TTTTTAATCCTACAGAAAGTTATTTGAAACCTGAGACAACTATTTTTACTCATTAAGAACAAACAAATAATTAACGTTTCAAATTTATAAAATAACATTTTTCAATTCTGATCAAATTTGCTTTCTGACTGCTTTTTAGTGTTTTAAAAATACAAGTAAATCCTTTCTAAGCAATTTGCGTTTTTCTTGAATACATGTATAAAATTTTAAATTATTAATAAAGTAATTTACTCAAAAGCACGTTTTCAACTTTATTAAGGAACGATGCAAAAGTTCTTTCAATTATATCATTTTCAAAATTTGATTTTTTACACATCTCTTAATGAATTTCCTAATTCGCATTTTTCGTGAGTTCTTCGTACTAAAAATAACTTTTACTTTGAAATTCAAAACTCGTGTATTAAAGAATTAAAGGAGATTAAAGATGGCTTCAAAATTAAATAAGCACACATACAATACTATGTTGTAATATTTTTCAGACAGTAACAAATTTTAATTAACTTTACTAATTCTTCAATTGCTATATTTTAAGTCCATTTAATTAGCCTTTCATCTTATTAATCCTGTGTTTGGTTTGTTGTTGCTATTTTTTTAGAATTTCGCGTTCCAGAAAGAACATGGCGCTCGTAGTGCGAGGATAGAGTCAGAACATCGTTTTTGCATAACTGTTTAAATTTTATAAATTTTATATTTTTTATAATCTTATGTTAAGAAGCTTCAGAAAAAGGTATATTAACTTAAATTTTCAATTGGTTTCAAGCGTGAAAATATTTCTTTCTTTTGTCATCATATCAGGACTGAGTATTCTGTGCGTGTTCTTTGAGAACATGGTAAAGTCTGTAATAGGGTTCTTCTTCTCAAGTCCTGAACTGGAACAGTGAGCTGATGAAATGTTAGCATTGTTCTGATGTAACTGCTGTGCTGGATAATAAGTGCACGTGAAGGGATTTAAAATCCTCTTTTATTAAATCACTATTATTTACACAATTTACACACTTCCCAACTCGGGAGAGATACAGAAAGTAAAAGACCGCACTTGGGTCGAACTTAACAATCAAATAAATTTAAAACTAAACCTAAAATAGAACTTAAATCAAAGTTTGCTTCGCAGAGCAATTCGCGGAAGTTGGCCTCTACCTAAAAGGGTGCGTAGCAAGATATACTAATACTAACGCACTTCAAATTGTTTTACAATGCAATCACGTAGTAAGCACTATGGCTTATAAATTTAAACTGCTAGCTGGTCAGGCAAAACGTTGAGCAGAGTGACCGTGATCTGAGGCAAAGCTCTCTCACATTGAGAGGTTTCTACCTCTGGTTTAAATACTACTTCGCTGTACTTCAAATTAGCATAAGCTGAAAACGCGCGCTTCTTCTGACGGGAAGTTGAAACAGAGAGGAGATAGAAAGATTTAAATTAAAATAAAACTTGGTTAGTTTAACTAAAACCTTACAATAATACTTTATACCTTTACTAGGAGAGTAATTTAATCTCAAGTTTCGTCCCATACTCTTTATTATCTCCGCAAAATTGTTTTTATTCCATCACTCAAGGCACAAGAGTCATAGACGTTGACCACCACTAAATCCAGAAGCGATAGTCAAGTTATTATGTGAACGGTTGATAAGTCGACCACCACTGCTTCTTACGAAGAGACAGACAATTTCACATGCATACATTCTCCGCGAATGGAACCCGGCCCCTTCGATACGGCAGTCAGAGTCCCTAACCACTTTCCCATCTAGACGGCTTCCGCAAAACTGTAGCATTTCATAACTGAAAGTTAAGATGAATATAAATATGTTTTTTGTCCTTTTCCTCTTCAAATACCTATTCTATGTAGACGTTCTTTCATTTCAAGGGCTATTTTCTATTAATGCTGTGTCATTGAAAAATACAAATGATTCCGCTTCATACACATCATACCTTAAGTATGAAACATTTGAAGCTTGACCGATTATTGAGAAATGAAACTAACTGGTGGATTCACAGAGACAGTATTTAAGAAACCTGCTGAATGTCATTGTAATCATTTTTCTTATACATAAAAATTTCTTTGGGATTAACAGTTGGTAAATCTTCCTCTCCTGGGCCAATTGATGAGATTCAACTTGCCATTTTTATGTCACAATAGCGCCGCCTTATGATATATGTTAGATTTTTTTTATAGCACTATTCTAAAATAGGTATTTTGAGAGAAAACTGGACTTTTTTCTGAAATGATTCCCAGATTTCGATCCTACAAATCAAATTCTGCCTACATATTAAATTCTGAAAATATGGTCAAAAACTTACCGATAAATTAAAACATTTATCTAGGCGCACTTTTTTTCAGTTTCCGCCAAGAATAATTCACTTGAAGAAATTCTTAATTTATATTAATCTCTTTTCCTTTCCCTTTCATTGCGCACGAGCGGTGCACAAAAAAAGGTGCATCCTTCATCATTTCAAATCAAAGTGCAGAAACCACATTTGGCGTTATTTTCGCTTACAACTAAAGTGCAAAATTTCAAAAAGCGCCAATGTAGACATTTACCTATATCTTCGGAAATGAACAAAAAATTCCAATTTTTGCAGGTATGCCTAGAAATACATCTACTTTAAGAGGATGAACAAAATCTTATAGGTTATAATTCAAAAGGTTTTTCGAAAAAATTATAAAAATTACTAAAATGTCAATTTTAAAATTAAATCATAAAATATCTGCGAGTTTTATTTGTTTTGAAAACAATTTTTTGAACTGTATTACAGAAGGAATAAAGTATGTTTAATAAAAAAGAGATATTGATAAATATACAACAAATTGAATTAACATTTGAGGTGCTAAAATTTTGAAAGCTAATGTTTTAAAAACTACTTGCGCGATTTTTACGAATATTGGCATTTGGGCATAACATGAGTCGTAGAAATGAAGTATGGAAAAAGATAAGTAAGATAAAGTCCGATTTTATGTCAAAATACCTATGTTAGAACAATATTATATATAATTCCAATATATATCCTAAGTTCGCGTTTTCGAGATATGAAAGATTAATTAAATTTGCTCAGTCGGCCAAGCGGAACGGGCGGTATAAAACTATCCCCCCTTTTGTGTGTGTGTGTGTGAAGAGTATACATCTTCAGCAATATCTCTTCAGATCTGTAAAGATCTGTATCTAAAGATCTGTAAGGCCTCATTTACAGTGTTCTGTTTAATGCCTCTTAATTTCTACTATGTAACGAAATGTATCATTGAATACAGAAAACGATATTGCGTAACTCACACTTATTTATTTTATATTTCTATATTGTATTGTTGCGAAAAATTCGGCGGTTGCGCCTGTATGTAAGCTTTCCGGCATAGCACTAGGGTTGCCATAAAATAGTGTATAGTGGTCAGTATCCCCGCCTGTCACGCGGGAGACCGGGGTTCGATTCCCCGCCGGGGAGCCAAGTTGTAGCGTTTTACGGGTTCATGGATTTGAGAGTATCCGATGAAAACACAATGCAGAACAATAAAAAGCACAATTTATTTACAAGAATCACTATTTACAGCACAGTTCCAAAATTACCTTTAAAAGCGTCGAAAATCTACAATAAATACGCTGAAACCATCAGCAACACAGCTTCAGGCTGTAACTGTAAAGGTAGCTTCACGGCAACACTAAACTTATAATAAACACCGTGGAACAATCATCAATACACTGTCAAGCTATACTGTAAAGGTAGCTTCACGGCAAAGCACTATCTCGATCGCTTTCCGTTCACAAAACTCTCGCGTAGCTTAGCACTCACAGTAAACAGCTATTCTCAGACTTCTCACAACTAATCACACTACTTCACAATCTCTTCGCAACTGCCTGCTCTCAGAAACGCAAGGGTTTATATAGCTTTTCTTTAAGTTCCACACGTTTCGAGAAATATCTCGACAGGAAGTTATTCTAGAAGCTTCCCGATTGGACCATGGGATATCGCCTATTTGGTCGCCAAATGGGCGATAAAGTCGCCAATCTGGCAAGCCTACCATACACTATTTTATGGCAACCCTAGTGCTATGCCGGAAAGCTTACATACAGGCGCAACCGCCGAATTTTTCGTAACAGTATAATAGAACTAATCACTAATTAATGACACATTTGGCTTTAATACACAACAGCATATTTTTGCTAAATCTAAATAGAAATTATAGATTATTTTTTAACTCAATGAAACTGACTTGGATAAGCCAAGTTTTACAGCTGGAAAAATTTGATTTCTACACTGGGCAAAAAAAAATGGGGAAAATTCTAAATCTTCCGTTATACTGGGCAGATTGACATTTATATATAACGTTATTCTGACATAGGTATTTTAGCACAAAATTGGACTTTTTCTGAAATAACATGCCATTTTTTTCCGGATTTCGATTTTACAACTCAAATTATGCTTAGATAATACCTTTTGTAATTTTTGGTGAGAAATTCAGGGAGAAATTTTAAAATTTATCTTGGAATATTTTTTCAGTTTGCGCCAAGAATAATTCACTTGGCGAACTACTTAATTTATAGCAACCTATTTTCCTATCCTTTTTTTCATTGTACACGAGCGGAAAATAGTCATCGTTCATACTTTCAAATAATTTTAACAAAGTGCGTAAACCACATTTGGCGTTAATATCGCTTATAACGAATATGCCGAACTTCAAAACGCGTCAAAACGTAATTCTGCGTATATCTTAGGAAATTTTGATTAAAAAACTCCAATTTTTTGTAAGTATGCTTAGAAATACATCTACGTTAAGATGATGGTAAAACGTTTAGAGGTTATAATTAAAAATGTCTTTTGAAAAATTTATAAGTATTATTAAAAATACAAATTTTAAAAATGAATCATAAAAAATGGGCGAATTTTATTTGGAATGATCCTAAATTTCGATGTGTGAAAGGAAGAATCAAATAAGTTTAATAAAACAAAAGAGATATTAATGAATAGATAGCATATTCAATTAACATTAAGGAGCTAAAATTTTGAGAGCTAATTTTTTAAAAACTACTTGTGTGATTTTTATAAAACTTGGCAGTTTGGCATAATTTAAGTCATAGAAGCGAAATATGAAAAACAGTTGTCATGTCATTTCTGAAAAAGTCCGCAAGTCCGCTTTTAAGTCAAAATACCTATATTAGAACAATGCTATATATAAATCTAATAGATAGCCTAAGTAGCGCTTTCGTGACATGAAAAACGAAAGTTGAATTTAGTGAATCAGCCCAGTAGAACGGGAGATATAGAACTGCCCCGTCCTTTTTTTTCGCCGTGTAACAAAAACGGGCTTTCTTTTTAGTTCCTGCTTTCGCACATCACTTAAACAAAGACAAAATCTAAAATAAAGTCACAGAGTATCACATCTTTTTAAAATCCTGTATGAACTTTGACAAACATTATGCAGATAGTTAACAATGTAACTCTGCCTTCTTCATCGACTAATTACCATTTACAACATAATTAACTCCTACAAACATGTACGGGAAAACATCTACATAGAAACCTATTAGTTAAATCTTTCCTAATATGAGTTTAATGAAATTTGAATTTCGTTAAGCGGCATAGCTAGCACAGCACCTTCTACAGCTACGTAATCAATTCGGCTTCCTGAATGAGACTAAACAGCAAAATACTAAACACAAGCGCATCAGCATACTCTCTTTCGCCCTTTCTATTGTTGTAAATTTGAATATCTGTGAAGCAAATGATAGCTTTGATTAGTAAAGTATTTACTTAAATGGAATAGCAAAAAGCTTTAACTCTTATCAAAATAATAAAAAACAAAAAAATCTGAAAGCATTCAAATTGTATATTACTCCCAAAAGGGAGTTTTTTAACGTTTTCTGTGTTAGCTTATTAAATATCATGTTCTTCTCAATTAAACCATAAAATTCAATTAAACATCAGTATGGCAAAATAATTTTTAAATGAGCCTATCTTTAGAATTTACCATACACAGTCTCGCATGCTGGAGATAAAAATGATTTTCTGTGCAACGTTGCCATTTCTCGCTTTGAAATCGTCGAGTTTGTTAATCAAAAATTCCTTAAAGTTTTACAAAATATGAAATCGATAGTAAAACAAATTTTAAATTTGGCCATCCGGATGTATCTATGCATATTCTTCATAATTTCTTTAAATATAACACAGGGCAATAATATTTGGTGGCAGCAGTTTGAAAAGTGATAAGGATATTTACAGTGAATCGACGCCAAAACTAAATTAATAGTCCTTCTGAGCAAACGCTCCTTTGTGTTAAAAATAATTACAAAGATTGTTAAATTTGAATTAATAGTCCAGTAGCAACTATTTAATTTTTGTAGCTGCAGATATCATTTGCCATGATAATTTGTCACGATAATTTAATAATTTCTACAGTTAACCAAATAAGCATATTTCATTCTGTGTTTGCATATTTATAAATAAGGAAGAAGTGTTCTAAGTAAATTTTGTATCGTCTGTTTTCCTTCTGCCTACGCAAAGCACGGTTTTATACATTTGACAGTGAACAAATTTTAAAAGTTGTTATAGTAAATTAAATTTAACCCAAATGTGTTGCGAATATTTTAATCAGATTTAATTCACCTTTTTCGAAAATATTGCTTGCAGATGACTAAAACCACAAACACTGTAGTGAAGAAACACAAGTAAAAGGTAATCAACGAAAGAACTCTAAGGGAATGCCGTTGATGGAAGAGCAAGCAAATCAAGAATTAAACTACTCTATAAATGCTTAAATGCATTTATAAACTTGGGTAGTTAACATAAACAGGCAGATTTTTATGGGTATGGAAAATTTCCAAGGAAACCTAATTCACGAAGAAAATTGAATACGTGATTTTTCAGACCAAACATGCTATGCGATGGATGATTTATGAATTACTTTCTTCCTTTCCCAACTCTAGTTTCGTGCTCTTTCACTAGAAATTTTAAAAGTTCTCTAACTGTTTGTACTCCAGTATATTCCAGACATACACTCACGTTTGTGAAAATTGCAACACCATGAAGGACTTACGCGAGTGAGCTGAAATTTTCAGGAAATGCAAAGTAGCGCATGATATGCAAATGATTAGAATTGCAAATCCGTAGCTCATGCGTATGCTGAGCAGCGCCCTCTGAACGGCTGATGGATCCGAATAAATAGACGGCTGTAGCGAGGCGTGTATGGTTATCGGTGGTTATCTGCTAGTGGTAAACGTTAACTCAATCTGTACTTATGCCTCGTCGACGAAAGAGAGCGAGATTTGAACAACTTACAGAGTTTGAACGAGGGAGAATCATCGGCCTTCGTGAAGCTAGATTGTCGTATCGTGCAGTAGCCTCTCGTGTGCAGCGTAACAGCAGCACAGTGATGCGCGTTTGGAAGCAGTGGACGGACGAGTGTCGGACAACT
>KK113858.1:118250-146157 GCA_000611955.2 Stegodyphus mimosarum
AAACTCTGTAAGTTGTTCAAATCTCGCTCTCTTTCGTCGACGAGGCATAAGTACAGATTGAGTTAACGTTTACCAATAGCAGATAACCACCGATAACCATACACGCCTCGCTACAGCCGTCTATTTATTCGGATCCATCAGCCGTTCAGAGGGCGCTGCTCAGCATACGCATGCGCTACGGATTTGCAATTCTAATCATTTGCATATCATGCGCTACTTTGCATTTCCTGAAAATTTCAGCTCACTCGCGTAAGTCCTTCAGGGTGTTGCAATTTTCACAAACGTGAGTGTAAATTCAAAAATTAATTACTTTCAATAAAAAATTTTATAATAAATGAAAATCAACCGAGGGTGAATTTAAAATATTTAACCATTTAAACATCGTTTCTCAAAGTAAACGATTCTCAAATTTTGTGGGAAAAAATAAGGAAAAAGAAAACAGACAAAAGATTACAGTCATGTGATACGTATTAACAAAAACTTAACAAATATTATACTGTGCGAAAAAGTAAAAATATAATGTAATACAGAATTGTTTACATAACTGCAGTTTGCTTTTGATCAAGACCTCTCTTACACTGCTCGACATTGCTCCACTCAGAACGATTAAAGGTGGAGAGGTGATATGCATGAAGCATGTAAAGAGGAATATAAGAAGGCATAGCTTTGATTTTATATTCAGTCAAAATGTTTAGAAGAGGAGGTAACACAGTACAACATAGGTGCTTCTGTGAATGTAGTAATAAGCGGCGACATTGCTGTATTTAATCTTTGCATACAGTTTTGAGGAACTGACACCAAATCTAGTTTCATTTCTTTATGACTCAGTAACGTATCGAAACAAATTATTAATTCATTAGGATATAGAGCTGGTAAATTTGGTTGTTGGCAATGTGCATTGTAATCTCGCAGAGGTTTCACCAGAAATAAATCTGGTGAGCTTTCTGACAATGCTAATGTTTGATTATGTTGTATGCATTGTGTGGAAATTCTAGCGGGGCGCTTTTTATCGTCTATGGGTATAATCCTAAGAAACGAAAACCAAACATTGTTGCCTTTCTTCTGTAACTCACTGAGATATAACGTCAGATTTTCCAATAGGGATAATTTTTGTGACATTGCTTACCACAGTAGGACTTCACCACATCAGGCAATCTAGAGACGGTAACAAAATGAGTTGCAGAACCTCTTCAACAAGTTATTTAGTTATCATGGCAAGGACCAGAGGTGATCTACACTTACAACAATTGACCCCCCATATTTGTTGGAGATATGGTGGTAATGAAATAAGCGGGGATCTATCCTCTAGAATGCCACCTGACACAGATCCGCTGATTGACAATTAACCCTAAAAGAAACACTATTTATCAATCTTGTGATATTAGGAGTTTTATTTGAGCATTCAAACGAATAATAGTCAGATATCTTATCCTTCTGGCACTGGATTGAGCTATAATGTTGTACCCAAAGTGGTGACTGTAGGCAGGACAGGATGAAACAGTTTGAAATTATGTAAAAGACAGAATATAAAATCGGCGAATCTTTGGAAGAACGGGAATGTTCTTTTAATCGCCAAAGTAAAATACACTGCTGGCCACCGTAAATGCAACACGCTGAAGGAAGCGGACAAATAACATGAAATTTACAACATGCATTAGCGAAGGTGAGATATGCAAATGATTAGAATTTCAGCACAGACGCACGTCACACGCGCCTGTGGCGTCACTTCAAAGCGCTACTTAAGGCTTGGAGTTTTCGACGATTTTAAGTTCGGCAATTGTGTTTTTCTTGTGGGTTTTTCAAAAAAACGATCAATTGTGCCTCGGAGTAAACAGCGATCATCGTTTGATCAAGTATCCAAGTTCGACAGAGGAAGGATAGTGGCCTACCGAGAGTGTGGATTATCTTTCAGGAAATCGGTAGTCGTGTTGGACGAAACCAAACAACTGTAATGCGGGTATGTGACCGTTGGATGCAGGAGGGTACGACGGACCGACGTGTTCGATCGCATCCACCTCAGTGCACCACTTCACGTGATGACAGGAAGATTATGCGCATGGCAGTGACGGATCGCTCAGTCACATCACGAACCATAGCACAGCACATTCAGTCTGTAACGCGTCATCCAGTGTCTGTGCGTACCATTCGACGCCGTTTACAGCAGTGGTCTGTTCGCAAGACGTCCATTGCTTCGTCTACCCTTGACGCAGAACCACAGACGTCTCCGCCGCCAATGGTGCAATGTAAGAAGGATGTGGACGGCAGAATGGGATGAAATTGTCTTTACTGACGAGTCACGCTTCTACCACGACGGTCGGATTGGAGTCTGGAGACACCGTGGAGAGAAGATGCTGAACAGCTGCGTTATGCACCGCTACACTATTCCTGCACCGGGTATTATGGTATGGGGCGGTATTGGATATCACTCTCGTACTCCTCTAGTACGCATTGCCGGTACTTTAAACAGCCAGCGCTACATCTCCGAGCTGTTGGAGCCAGTTGTCCTTCCTTACCTTCAGGGCTTGCCCACAGCCATATTTCAAGAGGATAGTGCGCAACCACACGTGGAACGCATTGTCCGAGGGTTCCTCGTCAATGGCCAGATTGAATTGCTTCCCTGGCCGCTCGCTCTCCGGATCTTTCGCCGATAGAAAACATGGGCTCCATGGTTGTTGAACGATTGACTCAGATTACATCCCAAGTTGCCACACCAGATAAACTTTGGCAACGTGTGGAAGTTGCTTGTTCTGCTGTACCCCAAGAACACATCCAAAGTCTCTTTGAATCAATGCCGAGGCAAGTGGCAGCGGTAATCTCCAACAATGGTGGCTACTCTGGCTACTGATTCTGTAAGGAACCACACTTCACAGAAATCTATAAATTTAATCATTTGATACTTGATCAACATGTTATCTATTAAATAAATTTTGTTGGGATATCTCTTGTCTTAGTGTTGCACTTTGGGTGGCCAGCAGTGTAATTAGACGGAATCCGAGTTGTTATGTATTGTTACATTATGCTGAAATGCTTAAGTGATTACTGATAGGTTCGAAAGCAGTCAGGCGCGTACGAAAGAGAAGAGTTGATACAGAGTAATCTCTGTGTCCATGCATGATGGAGTGTTGTTCCCTGGAAGTTGTAGAAAACATTGTCAGTATTTGTTACCTCTCGGAATCATCCCTATAGATTATTGCTGTAGTCACAGGATGTATTGTAAAGTGCACATATTCGTGTATATCTTAGTAAGCAGGTTGACAATGCATGGTTTACTCTATGCTATTTGTAGTTGATATGTAAGCTTGTGTGGGCCTAGATAATGCAGTTGCAGTGTAATCTTGTATTATAATTATAGCTATTGCGGCGTTTCTGTGGATTGCCAAATTCAGAAAAATGCCTGAAGGCAAAACAAATTTTTCACCGAAAAGAAAAACGTTCCGCCTGTGATTCGGCCAACCAGCGACCAAATATTAAAGTCGCTGATCACAGGTTCTTCGACCTGGCTTCGATTCCAGGTAACGGATTGGGTACATGAGCGTTTTTGTGCTTTTCCTCATGTATGAAGTGGATACGAGAAAGTTTGCATTAGAAAGGTTTTCCACGAACTCCTCCTTTTCCGTAGCGTGATTGGTCCATAATAAAATAAACCAAACCAAACATCTACTTGGTTTCGTCTTGCATGATTTTGGCACCTGGCAGCAGGGCGCTGCGATAGTTTGCAGTTTACTACCATCTAGTAAAGGTTGCGTAAAGGTTTGTGTAAAGTGCAGGTAGGCTTTCCATAATATGCATCTCAGGGCGTTAATTGTTATGGTGATATTCATAGCCAATGATGCAACACACTGAATATTGCTGCTGTGCCTTAAGGAGAATATCGAGCATATCTAACAATATTTTGGAGCGCAATTTCCTTTACAAAATAATTAAAGCATAACGTGAATTTCTTGAGAAAATTTCTAGCTCGAAATTTGACCAAATACGTAGGTTGATCCAAAAAAAAGTTTACAAGCAGAAGCATTTGAAACGTAATAATTGTGGAGCGAATATTTCCACCCAGGGTGGTTGCACAGATGGCGCTAGTTGTCCTACAGCGGTTCTACGAGTAAGTAGCGTCAGTACGCAGGCGCTTAAGAGCGACAGTAATGGCACAACGTCTAGAAAAGTGGTCTCGCATAGAGGTGCGAGCCGTAATTCGATTCTTATGGGCCAAGAATGTGGCCGCATCCGAAATTCACAGACAAATCGTTGAGGTATACGGGGACAAAGCAATGAGTAGACAACAGGTAGCGAAATGGTGTTGTTCTTATCAAGCGGGCAGGGAACATGTGGAAAACCGCAATGTGGAAGCGAGCGGCCGTCCAAGTTCTTCAAGGACAGATATCAACACGGCACGTGTTGAAGAAATCATCCAAAGGGATCGACGAGTAACCGTGCGTGAGATTGCCTCAGAGTTGGACCTGAGTTATGGTAATGTTCAGCGTATCGTAACCGATGAGTTGTGATATTCCAAAGTTTGTGCTCGCTGGGTTCCACGTGCGTTGTCCGCGGAGCATAAGGCCACTCGAATGATGTGCAGCCTCACATTTCTTCAGCGATACCATTCAGACGGCCAACACTTCATTGATCGCATCGTTACCGGTGATGAAACATGGCTTCATCACTTCACCCCCACATCCAAAAGAGCCACGATGGAGTGGAAACACGTTGGATCACCGACGAGGAAGAAGTTTAAGGTCACACCTTCTGCCGGTAAAGTGATGGCAACCGTTTTCTGGGATACGTTTGGTGTTATCCTAATCGAGTATTTGGAGCGTGGCCATGCCATTAAGGCCGATCGTTATTGTGCCACCTTAACGAAATTGCGTAAAGCCATCCGACGCAAACGGCCTGGATTACTGAGCAAAGGCGTCATTCTTCTGCATGACAATGCCAGGCCCCATACAGCTCGCCAGACTCAGAAATTGCTGCAAAGGTTCAAGTGGGAGGTCTGGAATCAATCCCCATACAGCTCCGATTTGGCTCCAAGTGACTATTTCATTTTTCCGGCGTCGAAGCGACACTTATCCGGAGCACGGTTCACCTCAGACGATGCAGTGAAAACAGCTGCCGAGAAATGGCTCAATGAGCAGGGCCCTGATTACTACCAAGACGGGATAAACAAGTTGGTCGAACGTTCTGACAAATGCCTAAACAGGTTTGGCGACTATGTGGAAAAGTGAAGGCCAGATGTGTCTCTTGATTCCCATTTGTATCTTGTTTCTATTGTTAATAAATACTTTTTCATTTGCCTTGTAAACGTTTTTTTGGATCACCCCTCGTATAAGTAATTGTGACGATTTTACTATTTGATCGAAAGACTTTGAAAAGAATGCCAACGAATACATGCTGAATACTCCAAAACAAATGAAAAGTAAAATGTAAACAATAACTTTCCCAAAGATTCAGCGTCACAAGAGTATTAGAAGTTACTGATCTGTGCTCAAAACCCCTCTCTTAGTTAGGATACCAGTGTGTTCTTAAAAGAGTTATGCCATTCGTATTGCCATTTGCCTATTTGTAGCACGTCTCTTTTAAATTGCGCCACTAATATCAAGCTCACTATTTGCAAGCAGTTAAGATGAACAGAGTTTGCCCATATTATAAAATTCACTAAGTGATTTAAAATTTTTAAAGCATTAAAACAACTGCTTTTAACTTTTGAATTATTCCCTTCGTCTGTTAGTATAATTTGCAGTTCTGCCTTTCGCAGCCATACTCCAGATATGAATTACAAGAGAATTTATAGCCTTATTATAGACAGGCCTCTGTTAATCATGTTTCTCTTGCGAAACACATTTCTTGTGAAATAAGGCTATTTTGAATTTGAGTCCACCAAAAACCTGAGGTCTGTTAACCCTCAGGCGCGCCTTTGTTTAAAACATTGTCTTGGGACGTATGGAAGTGGAAAGGAGTCGTTTCACAAGCCGGGGATTTTACGTCCTCTAAGTCTAACTTTAAGGAAAAAAAGGTTTACGTCTTAACGTCATAATATTTTGTACTATTTTAGATTATTACTTAGGCTATCATATATGTTAAAATTAGAGTTTAATAATCTTTTTCCTTTATTTTACATGAATATACGTAAAAAAACTACTTCCTTTGAGAAACAATTTTCGGAAGCGCTATTACGAAGTTCTAATTGATAAAATACATTAATAAACTTTTAAATTAATAAAAGACACAAAAACAATTTTATTTACAAGAACTATTACTAGAGACTATTTACAAGAAGAAGTAACAAAATCTTTCATGTGAACTGGAAGGCTTCTACTGAATGAGCTCAATCTCTGACAAAATGTCTGTATGAGAATCACTAGAAATACCGTCCTCTAACTCTTTGGAAAATGAAATACCATTCTCATTCAAATCACTAATTGGCTCATTTACCACTCTTCTGATAAATAGACGCTTGCTCTCCATAATAAACTGAAGTCAAGGCTTTACGAAATAAAAGCCTTAATGCAAAGCACAAAACCTCACATAGTAGCCCTATAAGACCCTAGATAGTAGCGGAAAAAGGATTCGAACGGATATAAAAATGTGAATGTTTGTCACATGGCAAGTCAAAGAAACGAGCTCTGTCCGTTTGCTTTACGTCCGCTCCCCCCCCCGCGATAGTTAACACCAAAGTTATGCAGAATATGCTCAAAATGAAGGTCAGGATCCTAAAACTATATTCATTTCAAAAGTAATGGACACAGGCGGCCATACAGTGGTCTAGGACACTGGCACAAATGTGTAACAGCCGGGGTGAACCAGAAAAGGCTCTACACGCCAGCGTGCAGGCCGGCAAATGAGTGGGTTTGTTGCTGGCACGCATGCGTGACAACCGGCGCGAAAGGTTTAAGTGCGTTTGTAACTCCTGTTGATTTTCGGACATTTGTATCTAAATGTAAAAACTATCCTAGAAAATAAAAACAAACAAACAGAGAGAAATGAAAAAAAAAATCTGAAAGGTTTCAGATTTTAAATTGCGTCCAACGAGGCGGTTTTTTTCACATTTTGTGTGTTACCTTTGTTTATTAAATATCATGTTCTTCGCACTTAAACCATCAAATTCAGTTCGACAGCAATATTGCAAACTAATTCTAAAATGAAAATTTCCGATACACATTCTCCCGCGCTGGATATAATATTTTTTCTGTACAATGTTGCCATTGCTCGCTTTGAAATACTTCAGTTTGTTAATCAAAAATTCGTTAAAGTTTTACAAAATATGAAATCGAATAAAAACCAATTCCAAATTTCATATTTGGGCTTCTGGATGCCCATATTAGGGTGGAAAAGTTCAATATTCAAATTTTGATGGCTCTAGGTGCCGTTATTTATCACAGTTCGAGAAACAGACATACATTTATGCAGATTCTTCATTATTTAATTTCTTTAAATATAATACAGGGCGATAATATTTGGTAGCAACAATTTGAAAAGTGAAACAACGCTTTTAGTGAATCAATGAAAAATGCTAAAATGAAATTAATAGTCCTTCAGGACAAATTGGCCCTTTGGACTAATAAGAAGATAAAAATAATCTAGCGGACCATTTCCATCTTTATATATGGACTCCTCTGATTTGAGACTACTTATTTGAATGCTTTTAAAATTAAGATTATTTGCAGTTATCGAAATATTTTATTCCGAAATTAATTAAAATATTAAATATTCGTAGACTGGGTTTGCTTCAAAGAGAAAGCAAATGAATTGTCATAGTTAATGATCATTAGTGCGGATTACTTTCAAAGTCTTTTTTCACATTTTAATTCCGAAGATAAATTTGAATGCTATAGAATTTGGAAAAGATTTTGGAAAAGTTATCGGTTTTCATCTTTAATGTAAGCATAACAGAAAGTACTATATTTCGCACTGCTGAAGAATTTGAAAAGAATTTCAATGCATTTGCACTTCAAAAACATTAATGTCAAACATATATCACATTTTTAAAAGAAAATCCTCAGAAAAATTCTTAATTGGTGTTGTAACTTCAAAGGGAAATAGCTGCGGGATATGACATGCATTAAGTCGTAAATTGATACAGAAACGAACAAGAAGTAAAGGCTTGCGCGCCCATGAATTACTTCATTTGAAAAGTAGTAGGTACAATATGTGTAGAAATCATTTATTTCAAAAGGAATAAATAGTTTCTGTTCTAATATTCGATGCATGAAGAATTTAATGGTATGCTTTAATGTGATTGAATATTCTAAAGAACATTACATCAAAGGTATTTATTAAAAGGCACTGCTATTATTTCATTGTAATTAAATTATTGAAACCTAAATGTCACGGCTGTTGGAGTGACTTATGGATTTAAGCTTCGTTACGATAATGAGAGCCACTACAGATGCTTCAGTTTGGGGATAAGCAGAAGCATTGAGAATTTCGATGCTTTTGATTTTTCACGCTACCTAAAGTATGCTTGTCTTTTCAAAGCAGATTTCGTCTTCTAGGATTTTAAGCAATTTTAGTCAAAACTATTTTTTATTTAGGTCTGATATTTGCCTTTTAAATCTCAATTTCGGGAAATCTTCTGTCATGTTAGATCAGCTCTTAATTTAAGCTGCAAAGAGACTCTACTGCTATTAAAAATCTAATGTCGTTAGGATGTTTGCTTGTGAATTTAGAATTCAGTGTTTTTTATTCAGTACTACTGGGAATCAATGTTTAGATCTACCTGTTAAACATTTTGTTATCATGTAAAATTTTTAATGTGTATTTTAAAAAGATTTCCTCTGCTCATTTTACTTATCTTTTTTAATTTTTTGCTCTTAATTCTGCATTCAACGAATGGTCGTTTGGTGCTAACACATTTCAATGAACAGATATCTCAGAAGTTAACCTGTAGGGTTTTAGTTTAAACTAACAAAGTTTTATTTTTAATTTCCCTTTCCTATGATTTCTTATTTCAACTTCAAACTTCCCGTTAGAATAAGCGTGCGTTTCAGCTTTATGCTAATTTGAAGTGGAGCCAAATTTATATTTAAGCGATAGGTAGGAATCTCTCAGTGTGAGAGAGATTTTAGTCTCAGACCACTGCTGCTCTGTTCGCCTGACTAGTATTTAAATTCTAAGCCTGTGCTGTTACTCTATTACTTATTGAAGTAAATCTAAGTGCGTTAGTATTAGCTAAATCTTGCTACGCATCATTGATCATTTAGAGGCCAACCTCGCGTTTATAGCTCTGTGAGCAATTACTACTTAATTTCTAATTAACTTTAGTTTAAATTATTTGATTGAGTGGCTGTAAATATAGTGGTTTAATAAAAAAAGGATTTTAAATCCTTCTTATGTGCAGTTATTCTCCCACTTAACCACAGTATTCTACCACAGAACATAGCTGCATTCAGCTCCCTGTTCAAGATCAGGACTTAGACTACTTCACGAATATGTTCGCCAAGAGTATGCATAGAACACTCAGTCCTGACAATATGTGTGAAACTCTAACTTGAATACTTGCAGAACGCGGAAACATTTACAGGTTTCTCAAATTAAAACAGACTTATCGTAGCTACTTGGTTTGCAAAAAATTAAAACTTACATATTAATTTACAAATTTGTTATAGGGAATTTTTTATTGTCGTTTCAAAGTTCTGCTTTTGCGTAGTTCAAGAACTAGAAATTAATCTAATGACTAAATGCTTATAATTAATTACCTTACATACCATATAATTACTTATAATTAATTACCAACATACATTTAATATGTTGCAATAAAAACGTAAATGGATACTGTGTTCTCTTAGAAGAGTTTCAAGCATGTTTTAAAATCCATTAAATACTTCAAGAAACTGTTCATAGTGAATATCGCACAAAAATATTGCAAGGTTACAGCTTAATTTTACTACAGTTATAATAATTTCAAAGTGCTTTCCTATCAAATATTGTTTCCCCTTACAACTCCCTACCAGAATGGTAGGAAGGTTCAACTTACTACTTAAAGAGAGAGCTAGGAATCCTTAACAGCACGGGCTTGCCTTCGGGCTAAATCTCTCTTAAGTTGTTACACTTGTTGTATTATTACATGCCTTTCGACATTCACTGGCTACCTTACATTTAAGGGCAACTAAGTTAAATACTTGTGTGAACTTCGGGCCTATGTCTCCTTTAGTTAGTTAAGTTCTTATTTCTTATTCTGAGTTTAAGCCCGAGTGGAGGCATTGTTGTAAGCTCGAGAAAGGGGCCAAATGTTATCTTAGTTGAGTGAAGTAAAGGGTATTTTAAGCCTTCTTGAGTATACATCTTTAATTATTTGAACTCATAGATAAGTCACTAAACAATTCAGTATTTTCCTCAATGTTTACTTTAGACAAAAAGAGTGACGACCTCTACAACCTACCATCGGGAATTTAAACACTAGTAATTTAGCTTGCTTTCCTGTTAAGCTTTAAACATCACAAAGCAACTCATACTCGCACTTCTGTATCCGATTTCTTTCAATCAATATTTTTTTTCGTATTTTTCTGTGTTCTTCTGAGATAAACACTCAGAACTAAAACAGAAGTGCTCACAAGACAGGAAAAAAGTACAAAGAAACCAGGAAAAGGGCAAATACTTTGTATCGAAGTGTTTATAATTCTAATATTATCATAATTCTATCTAACTCTTGATCTGATTTTGCATTTTAATGAGAATGAATCCCAATATTTTATTGCCGACTCTACATTCACCTAACTCAAGGACATTCAGTAAGTTTTAATCCAAACGTATATAGATTAAGGACGTTTTCAGTAAAATTATTAGAAGGACTCATAACATTAGTGCATTTAAAAGCTCTCTGATTTCTGAACAGAAGAAGGTTTCGTCACATTCTTCAAAATAAAGCATAATACCTTCCTTTATGTCTTCATTATCTATAGATCAATATCTTAGCATTGATTAATTCAAATCCCATTCTCACTCACTAGATTCCCTAAAAAAGGCTCTCTTCAGAAATTATTACAACCAACATTCTATTTAGAGATCTCACTCAATTACTCTTCATCTGAACCGTCAGTTCTCTCAATGCCCATCAAGATTAATCATTTGCTTCTATTGGGGCAAAACAGTTTCCACAGACTCAGTATTAATATTCACTTCTGTAGCAAGCAAAAGACCATTTATATAGCTTTCATCCATAGTCATCCGTCATATTTTGTGGCTAGTAGCTTCTAACAACAACCGTATAGTGTATCATTTTCCAAAGACAGCCAACCACGTTTAAATAAGGCAAATGTATAATTCTTTAAATGTAAATGTAATATATATTCCTTTTAATACAAATGTATGAGGCGACAACTTCCCTTATGCACTCTAAAAACAAATATCTACAGAACAATAAGAAAGAGTTTCCGATTTTAATTTCATATGAATTTCGATCCATTATGCAAATTATTAAATTTTGGCAACCAGTGTATGAATCATTGTAACTTAACACTGCCGACTCTACACAAATTCCAGCAGTAAGGGCCTCGCTAACGCGTCCGCGAGCAGTATAAGCATATGTCACCAACTGAGAAAGCACAAGCAATTAACAAAAAAAGAAGGATGATGGAATAGAAGAATCGCTCGACATTCGGATGGGAGAGACGCTCCGTTCGATGGTATTAGTAGGAATATCTGAAGCACGGCAGAGTACAGCTTCAAAAAGGCAGCGAGATGGGAGAGGACAGAAAGTGAGGACTGAGCGATCGTCAAAACCACTCTAGCATCTGATTCGTCATTACCAACGATCCAACATCCGGTAGATAACTGGGAAACCAGTGACCAGATAACAACATTCGGCTGGTAACTGGGAAACCAGTGACCACAAGGGCTATTGATATGCGACTCAAGGAACAAGGTCTGCGCCAAAATGCTCGTTGGGCCACTACCCCTAACCTGCGAACATCGATAGGCATGTTTGTAGTAGTAACGGACTTCTTTGACCTGGATTCTCACTGACTGAAGTAAAACTATCTTCTGTGATGGGTCCGACTCCGAAGTGGGCCATAATTGCAAGCGGAGACGTGGAAAACAGCAGTCGGGTATTTACTTAACTGTCGCACGTCCCAACATGATGGTCTGAGATTCCATTGCTTTTAATAGTAAGACATATTTAATTGCCATCATGACATTCTTACAGCACAGGTGTAGATCGATGATATTTAGGTCCCGCTGCGTTGCTTTCCTTTCGAAGCACCTCAAGCTTGAGTATACAGCACGATAAATGCTCGGTTATATATGACAATCATTTCAGTTGATTGTCTTTGGGGTTATTAATCATTTACTTTGCACTTAGCTAACCAGATTTCTCTTTAGTAGATCATGTTTGAGGACTCTTCAGTAGCTCTTCTAACCGTTCTAAAATGTCACCAATCGCCGTCATTGGGGAGAGTTCGTTAAAAGATACTGCAGAAGATCATCCTTCAAATCTACAAGTTTGTGCCAAGATAACTATATGCAAGTCTATCCAAGATACTTTTCTATAATTGCTTGCTTACACGCTAGAGGTGAGCCAACATATTATTGATTTATTCGTTGTATATAGCTGTATCTCCTGAACAAAATATTCAGTTCCTCTGAAATTTTAATAATTTTTGCCTCCCTACATCTGCCGAATTTCTTTATTCCATTTGGAGGTGGAAGTATAAGTACATATTGTTTTTTCAATAAAAGATTCTCAGTTCCCATTCCTTGCCTCAATTCACGCATTTTGCTTCGAATCCTACAAATATAGATACTCAGAAACAACGCCACAAAAATCCCCTTTTATCAGCAAAGCATAGATTATTCTCGGCAGGAGTGACATCAAAAGTCAGCTTATGATTAAACCCGTCATCCTTATTGATAAATTTTAAGTCAACTGAAAAGCACAATTTACGGATGTCATGCCTTATTTCAAAATAAAAAGGCATTATCAAAATACAAAAGGAGAAAATAGCTGTTTTGAGGTAAATTAATTTATTGGTGAAACCGTCGTTGTGACTAAAGTTGTGTTTTTTTCTCAATATAGTCTAAATCTCATCACCCGAATTCTCTGTGGCCGAGAGAAAAAGGATTATGCCTATTGTCATAATAGGTGATATTATGAGTTTCGTCAGAGAAATTTGCTGGAGAATACTGCGGTGGACAGTTCGAAGGATCTCTTGTCATCAGCCTCTCGTAAGAGCTTTCGTATCGACAGCTTTTAAGTGTCTTCATACCATAAAGACAAATATTTACAAATATCTGTGTCTCTTCAGGATTCGATTCACCATTAAATACTATTCCCAATAGGGCGTACCTTTATGAAACTGCTAACCTTTCTCTGCTAGTGTATAGAGCCTTTTATAGGCTTACCTTTAGATTTATTCTCACTAAACCATTTATATAACCCAATATTCAGATGGCCATGCTTAATGGCTTTTGTTTCCCGATTATCGGTACTTTCAGACTCAGATAGAAAACTTCGTAATTTTTTCTGCCTTTTGATATCATAAATAATAGCAGGTCACATATAAAATTAATCCTTTATAAAAAATAAATAAATTTAACTAAAGAAAGAGATGTATAAATGCAAAGTTTTAAATAAACGACTCATTTAAACTATCAAAATGCTTAAAGAAATTAAAGGTCTCATGAATTTGGGTGAATGAAAAATTTGTAAAGCTAGATTACTGCGTTTATGTTAATGAAATGGCGACGGATTGTCGTATGTACAGGGTGCTAGATTATCGGAACTCTATTGCATCTTGAAAATGCGCCTTTAATATTTACAATAATCACCTCGAAAATGCAGTTGTACTGTACAGGAGTTTTGCATTATTTACTAAAACTAAATTGAATTTCTTATAGATTAAACTTTTTTAAAAGAGAAATCAGATTAATATTTTAAAAAATTACACACTTTTTACAGATGTGATTGAAATTAGTATTCTTAGAATAAATATTTCGCCTAACATAGCAGTTTATAATCAGGCTATTTCTTAATTGTTAACTATCGAGACATTTTGCCTTTTAATAAATATTTAATATTTTAATTGCTTACCCATAGACGTTAGTGACAGCTGGAATTTTAATAATTATTTTATTTTACCTATTCCATTACCATCCATTATAACTATCAGAAAGGAAACAATTCCTTTTTTAAGCGGAATATGTATATTTTGTAAAACACTCAGCAGATACTAATCTTTCACTAAGGAATTTATTCGTAAAAGTTTATCAAATCCAATTTATGGAATGTAATTATTTAACTACCAAGAAATTATTTTGAACTTTGAATTTCTTTTGTTTTACGTCTGTAGATTTAAAAAAATGGCTATTTAAATTCAATAATGAAAAATAATCTGTCATTTCTTCTCTGAAACAAATTATTTTAAAAATCAGTTCCACTGAAGTAATGATTAAAATAAACAAATTATTACTTAGAATATTCTGCGCTACATTTTATACTAAATAATATTAGTAGATTTAATTCACAATAGATGAATCTAGAATTACCTCATTCCCATTATTTTGGCAGGATTATTCCGCTCACAAGCTTAGAAAATACATTTAAGTAATCTTGCATTTCGTTGATCCCAAGTTTTGCCAGATGAATCACGAACGTTTGTTACAACGGTTTACAACCAGTTATAGATATTTTCATCATAACTTTTCAATTGCATCTAAGGTTGATTTTCTTCTTTTTAACTGTATGTAATATTTGAATAAACGAACTTGTTCCAAAAACCACTCAAGTAAATTTATAATCTGTTAAAAGAAAACATTGCTTGCAGCTGAGAATGGTTAGTTTAAAAGCTAAATTTTTATTTGCTGAACATTAATACTTTTAGAAACTTTTAAAGTTTACCATTAGACAATTCGGCCAGAAAAACATGAAATTTCAGCTAAGTCCTCTCCAGGATTTGAAGTTTGTATCTTAAAATTGCTAGTTGGGCTTACACCACGAAAGCATTCGCGGGGAAATGACAATGCTTACAATATGCAAAGAATAAAAGTCATTTTTTTTTGTGTGTGTCCATGTCGTATAGTAGCCAATACCTCTAGCTGCTAAATGGAAAATCTCGGAATAGATTCCTTGCAATAGCACGACTGATGTTTCAAGATTATTGCTGTCAAAAGAGCCTAATGACTCTTCCAAACGCATTTTGAACTCAGAATCTTATAATGAAATAAAAGAGAGCTTTCCACGCCCGAAAACAGATGAATGCTATACCTTCTGTTACTGAATAATACAGTGTCACAGAAAAAATATACGTAGCATGATTTTATGTAAGGGACGTTAAGTTATATATACTACAAGTCACGCAAGCGGCAACGAGTACTTGTGTAGTGTAGTATCATTCGGAAACAACTATGCTCAGTTACAGCTGTGTAGGTAACCTGTACGGTCTGTTTTGTGTCTTTGAAATGCTCAAGATTATCGAATCGCCCGCCCCGTGCAAGGTACGGTTAGTGATACGTTTTTGTCTGCAAGAAACCTGTCTACTGCAGACATTCACTGGCAGATTTGTGAACTTTACAGAGCTACTGCCATGAGTGAAGGCAAAATGCGTATGTGGGTCAGAGACTTCAAAGCTGGCCGAGACAACATCCATGATGCGTCTCGCTCCGGTCACCCATCTGTAATTACAGACGATATGGTGGCTTCAGTTGAAGCGAAAATTCTTGAGAACAGGCTCTTCACCATAAGCACTCTTTCAAACGAAATTTCCTGAAGTGTCTAGTTTAGGACTACAATAAGACGTGATCTCTTGGTTATCGAAGCAGGCGGCATGTTTCTATGAAGAGAGCATACAAAATCTAGTTCTAAGGTATGATAAGTGTTTAAACAAACTTGGCAATTATGTTGAAAGATGGAGAAACGTATGTAGAATATGGAAATAAATTTGGTTTTTGAAAATTTAATTTCGTTTGGTTTTTATTTTCAAACGGCCCTTACTTAAAAAACACCCCTAGTATACACATTATAAATGTATGTTGTACCAAAATGATTGAATATATAATAATAATGAAGCAAATGTCAAAATCTGGTAGACACACTATATGAGGCAAATATCTAAGGAAAGGTTCCATGATACCTGAACTGGAGGAATCCAATAGGCTAGTATCCTAGAAGCCTTGCTCTACTTATCACCTCCAAGAACAACTAAGTACATCATAAAATACATGGATATCTTTGAAATACACTCACGTTTGTGAAAATTGCAACACCATGAAGGACTTACGCGAGTGAGCTGAAATTTTCAGGAAATGCAAAGTAGCGCATGATATGCAAATGATTAGAATTGCAAATCCGTAGCGCATGCGTATGCTGAGCAGCGCCCTCTGAACGGCTGATGGATCCGAATAAATAGACGGCTGTAGCGAGGCGTGTATGGTTATCGGTGGTTATCTGCTAGTGGTAAACGTTAACTCAATCTGTACTTATGCCTCGTAGACGAAAGAGAGCGAGATTTGAACAACTTACAGAGTTTGAACGAGGGAGAATCATCGGCCTTCGTGAAGCTGGATTGTCGTATCGTGCAGTAGCCTCTCGTGTGCAGCGTAACAGCAGCACAGTGATGCGCGTTTGGAAGCAGTGGACGGACGAGTGTCGGACAACTCGGAAATCCGGGAGTGGACCCCGAAATGTGACGTCAGCTCGCGATGATAGACACCTGGTCCGCATGGCGCGGACGGACCGTACAGCTTCCTCTAGACAATTGGCAGCACTGTGGTCAATAGCTACAGGTGTTTCATTGTGTGCTTCATCAATTCGTAGACGTCTGCTGCAGTGTGGACTGCGCGCACGGACTCCTTTATACAGGATCCCCCTAACGCACGACCATCGCCGCCTGCGGCTACAATGGGCCAATCAGCATAGAGACTGGCGTGCTGATTGGCAGCATGTCGTGTTTTCTGACGAATCCCGCTTTAATTTGTGGTACCATGATGGCCGCATTCGTGTCAGACGCTATGCCGGTGAACGCCACCTTCCGGAGTGCATTATCGAACGCCACAGTGGACGAACACCCGGAGTTATGGTCTGGGGCGCCATAGCATATCATAGACGATCTCAATTGCTACGAATTGTGGGCAATCTGAACAGCAACCGGTATATCCGTGAAGTTCTACAGCCCGAAGCTGTTCCCTTCCTTCAAAGCTTGCCAGGCGCTGTATTTCAACAGGACAATGCCCGCCCTCATACTGCTCGGATTGTTAAATCCTTCTTTGCAGCGCAGCAGGTACAGCTTCTTCCTTGGCCTGCGTGTTCCCCGGATATGTCGCCAATTGAACATGTGTGGGATGTCATTGGTCGGCGTCTTGCTCGTGATCCTCGTCCTGTTGCGTCTGCAGACGAACTTTGGGTACGCGTACAAACGATATGGAATGCTCTTCCTCAGTCAGACATTCAAACTTTGTTTGACTCCATGCCACGTCGTGTAGCAGCACTTATTGCGGCGCGTGGTGGCCACACAAAATACTGATTCTGATTTCTTGTTCTTGTTTGTT
The DNA here is from genome assembly GCA_000611955.2 of Stegodyphus mimosarum. Taxonomy (NCBI): domain Eukaryota; kingdom Metazoa; phylum Arthropoda; class Arachnida; order Araneae; family Eresidae; genus Stegodyphus; species Stegodyphus mimosarum. Next base: position 135,720 of record KK113858.1, read on the forward strand.
TGCTTTGAACATTTAATCATTTATTTGTACCACTACCACTCAACTGTGTATTAAATTGCATTCAATTATAACGATTCCTTCTTGGTGTTGCAATTTTCACAAACGTGAGTGTAGTTACATCATGAACTTTGCACATAGTAAAAAGATTTGTAATCTTTAACATCTACAGCAAAGACGTTAGCGATCGTGACTGATTCATAATTCAATGGATTTATCAGAAGATCGAACGAAGCTTCGAATTCGGCAGTGAAACAAAGGGGTGGAATATCAACACCTAAAAATGTGTTGTTGTTGTTTGTGTTCCTGGTAATCCCCTTGAGGCAGGAAAGCCTATACCAAGGCTAAGAGACCTTGCCGTACAAGTAAATCACTGACGTTGTCCTGCTTAACCGACAGCTGTCTCAGGGAGACGCCTATGCAATTCAGTAGGTTAGCGGGAGAGGCAGGGAGCAAACAGGCACACGAGCCTAAAAATGTGAAGCTAGCTAACACACACTATTAATGAAACGCTTAGAGATTTGCAACATTTCAACTTTCTAATAATTTCGGTTTGCTTCGAAGTCATAAAGTCCATAATCATAAAGTCTTCGTGACATAAATTCCTGATATTCGTTGTCGCTGATTCCAGAGTAAAAAACAAACATTGATAAGTTAAACTGCTATGTTACAATTCGGATGGACTTGAAATCCATTAAGCCAGTGGTCTCAAACTGGTAGCTCGTGGGCCGCATGCGGCCTCCGAAGCAATTTTATGCGCCTCGTCAATACATTTCAGTTATGTATTTATGTTTTAATACAGTGCCTATAGATTTCGATATGGAATAAATTCATTGAAAATGGATTGCAATATAGTGTTTATTAGGAAAATTGAAAATCTCTAACAAACATTTAAACAGTCATTAAATTTTAATTGATTTCTAAGCTAGTATAGTCAACGTAGGTAATGCATATATAGCAGCGCTCTGACAGACCAGAAGAAGAAGCTAGGGGAAATAAAAAACATTAATCATAGCTTCTTATTTCAGAATATTTAGCAACAATTAAAATTTTAAATGTAAAAAGCATTACACATGCGGATTGTGTTTATATGCGCAATTCCTATTACATGAAAAGGAAATAGAATAAATGGATTTAAGGTGTTTGTTAAAGGAAAAAATTGTAGACTTTTTATGCTTGCATAACGGGTCTTATAACTCAACTTAGGTAGAATGTTGGTACAGTCAATAAATTTATTCTCGAGCCGACATTTGGTACAACTTTATATTCTTGGTGCGTTTTCTTAGTTATTATTCGTATCCGTAATATGTATTTCGTATTCGTAATTGTTAGTATTTAGTTATTAAACAATATTGTGAAAGCCATTATTTTTCCGTTTCTAAAGGAATGATAGATAATATTGTCAATAAGAAAGGAAAAAAAACATCAAAATTTTTCTTTAAGGAGAAACATTGTTCAAAATGCATATCCAAAAAAAGCACGTAATGTTTCGAATATTGAAAAGGTAAAAACTTTAATGTTAAAAGAAAATCCGCCTGTTCAAAGGACAGTTGTATAGTTATTAAAATGCTCAGTCTTAACTGTAAACAAAGTGAGTAATGATGATTTGAATCTTAAAAAGGTGAAAGAAACGTAATGTACATCGTCTATCTCCACGACATATCACCGAAAGCATAACGTGCTGAAGAATTCTCAATAAGAAACAATTATTCTGAAAAAAATGGAAAAATATTCTCATAACAGATGAATCTTGGATATATATAAATCGCTGCAATAAAAAACAGATCCATTTATTATCATCAAAAAGAATAGAAACATGTTAGAAGATGGTTAAAAAATCTAAAGAAAGTTTTTCAAAGGGATTTATGATTGTTGCTGGTTTTTGATATAAAGGACAAATAAAAATTCATGAGAGTGTAGAAAACTACTAATATCAATCCTACATATTATCAGGAACATATTTTATACCCAATTTTCAAATATAAAATACCTTCTCTTTACCCACCATGATATCCATCAGTAGAGTTGCATCAAGACAAAGCAAGCAGCCGCAGGCCAAAATCCACTGTTAATTTCCTGAAAAAAAATGGAACAGGAAACGTGTATAAAGACCATACTCTTCATTCAAATCCCTATTAAATCTCCTGATGTACCATCCACGGATTTCATTGCTTTGGACTTTTAAAAAGCAGAATTGTTCAGACGTCGACCTACTGCCTTCCTTCGAGTTTGGAAAGCTGTTCAAGATGAATGAGATAAAATGAAAAGGTTTATTGTCTTACAGCGTAGAAAGATAATGAAGAATAAGATTACCAAATGGAACATTTAAAACACAAAAGCTTTAGGTAAAATATTTCTGTAAATCCAATGAAAATCGTATAAAAAAAGGCCGAACAGCCTTAAATAGATTATTAATTAAAACATTAAGTAAAGTTGTGGGCTAGAAGATAATAATGACTCTTAACTGTAATAAAATATCATGACGGTATTAAGCACCATTTCACTTGAACACATAGAGTGAAAAACGGATGGAATACCACACAAATTCTTTGAAGAAATGAGAACTTGGAAGTGATTGATCATAATCAGATGTGAAAGAAATGCGAAAATTCTTTTCGGACTCAATGAATTCACTAACAAAAGCTAGACACCGGACAGAAAAAAAGATTAGCTTCTTCACAGCAACTTAATGGTGATGGATTATTCTTACATCCTTCTGCGTAAACTCTTGTGGCTCACCCGCAATTCTCAAACAAGTATAACAGTTATTTCAGTGCCGGCTCAGGTTAGGATTATGGAATCTAGAGAATTGTCAGCTAGGAACAGGGAATCATTTTTCAAATTTCTTTTAGGCTGTAAGTTTCTCAGTTTATTCCAAACAATTGGATAGGGGTCATTGAATGATAGTATGGTTTAAAATTTTAGAAAGTTATTCAATATAATTTATTAACTTCATACTTCAGAGAATATTTCGAGAAGAATTAACTAAAAATATTTTTTACAAACTGTGCTTAAAGATCTGTCATTATATTGTCTTGTTAGAATAACGAATTGCCTAATGCAATTTTTATGTTTTAGGTAGTTTAATTTAATCTTTAAATTCATCACCAATATTTAAGGATTTAGTTATATAATTCTTCACTGCAATAACTAGTAATTCACTGTGAGACGACAATTTGTTTATTTCTACAACGATTATAAAGTATTACTGGACACAAACTGGTATTCAGAACTTTTATAATTCATTACTCTGTTTGAAATGCATACAGTGTCTCACAAAAGGGATGGGACACTTGTGATTTACAAAAGGAAACTGTGGTAAGATAAATTAAAAAAACATGTAAAAATTTTTTGTGGGTGTGTTTCATACTTAAATGTAGTAGCAATTATTACATAACATTCATTTTCTCAAAATATTAAAATATTAATTTAATAAAAATACAATTGTTTCGAACGGAGCAAAAAATGGCTTACATAAGTGATGGGACACTTACTTTTCCACCAAATATTTATCCAAAAATTTTACTTTTTAAAAGGTTTTAATATTTTATTGGATTTCTTTTTACTTTCAAAACATGGTTTAATCTTCTTGGGATGGATTCGAATAATGTTTTTGTGATTTCTGGAGTAATTTTACCCCATTCTTCTTGAAACACCGATTTTAATTGTTGTTTTGAAGAAATGGTATGTTTGCGAATTCTTGATTCCAATTCTTGCCAAATATTCTCTATGGGATTAGTGTGCTTGGGGTCATTGTCTTGGTAGAATTTAAAATGGTTATGAAGGTTCAATTTTCGGGCTGAAGATTTCAAGTTTTGATTTAATATGCCAATATACTTGTACTGATCCATTATACTGTCAATAAAAACAAGATTACCAACTCCAGCGGACGACATACACCCCCCATACCATAACTCCTCCTCCACCATGTTTTACTGCTGGCACCAAGTTCTGTTTGCGAAATTTTTCCTTGGGTTTTCTCCACACCAAGATTCTACCGTCAGAACCAAATATATTAAATTTACTCTCATCATCAAATATAACTTCATTCCAGTAATTTAAATTTTTATTTATGTTAGATTTTGCGAAAGCCAGTCTGACTTTTCTATTCCTCTCACTTACGAAGAATTTTTTCCTGGCTGCTCTACCGTGATATCCAGCAGATCGGATTACTCTTCTTATAGTCTCAGGATTAACAATTACTCCATATAATGCTTGTAAATCAGCAGCAACTTTAGGAGCACTCATTCTTGGATTTTTTTTAATATTTCGAACGATAATTCGCTTTATTCCATTGGATAGCTTTGATGGTCGGCCAGGTCTTCTTTTATCCTGAATCATATGATTCTTTTTATATCGTTTAATGATATTGAAGACTATTGAATGACTCAAGTTAACTGTTTCAGCAGTTTCTCTAAACCAACTCTCCAAAACAAACTGGAAAGAAATAATGCAGACGATTTTATAAATTATAGCCAATTGCTTTTGAGTAAAAATAAAAACCTCAAAAAATATTTTTAGACGATTTTTGTTGCATAGTCTAATGGTATCCCATCACTTATGTGAGCCATTTTTTGCTCCGTTCTAAACAATTGTATTTTTATTAAATTAATATTTTAATATTTTGAGGAAATATATGTTATGTAATAATTGTTACTAAATTCAAGTATGAAACACACCCACAAAAAATTTTTACATTTTTTTAAATTTATTTTATTACGGTTTCCTTTTGTAAAGCACAAGTGTCCCATCACTTTTGTGAGACAATGTACGTAAACAAGCACAGGTATGAACAAAATTTGATTCTTTCAGTCATGTAGAAAGATCCACGTTTGAGTGTTGTAAAAATCCACGTTTGAGTGTTGTAAAAATTTCTAGAGAACTCTAGAAAATTTTCTTTTTCAGTTTCACTTAAAACGTTCGACGAGTGCTCAGATCAGCCGGATTATACGGCAGCTTTGATCGAAGAAAAGGTTTTGGAAGTGAAAAAAATAGAAAGCATAGGCTTTTCTTCTCAAAATCAATGGTAAATAAGCTCGAAGCTTATTGGAATCATGTCTTATTTGAAGATGAAAGCAAATTTAACATTTTTGGTTTCATATTGTATTGTATGGAGAAAGAAAATGAGAAGCTTAATCCCAAGACCTTGTTTGGAACAGTAAAGCATGGCGGTTGAAGTGTTCCAGTGTGAAAGTGCATGTCAGCATCAGGATTAAATAATTTAGTATTTATTGGTGGCATCATCAATCTAAATATTTTAAAATATAATTTTAAATTATCCACCCAAAATATGGATATTGGAAATAACTTTATTTTTTATCAGGGTAATGATTCTATGAACTAGCCCTCAACGTTCCCATTTTGGGTCCATACAATTGTCCATGTAGCATATAATTGTCCGCAACTTCTGAAAACTTCGCTTCAGTAACCGTATTTAAACACAACAGAATAATCACATTTGGTGAGAATGAGAGGTTAGTAGAGTTAGAGTACGAGAACACAGCATTAAAACAAAAACCGAACTAAAAACAGTAATTATGGAAGAATGGACGAGCATTGATGATGCTGATATTACAAAAAAACTGGTTAACTTTATGTCCAAACGTTTGACAGCTGTCAAACGTTTAGCAGGTACGCAGTTGATAAAAACTATCTGCACATGGCGGCAGCACTCATTCTTTAGTATACTCTCTGCATAATATCATCATGTCTGGTCGTGGAAAAGGTGGCAAAGTTAAGGGGAAGAGCAAGACTCGATCCAGTCGTGCTGGTCTTCAATTTCCTGTGGGTCGTATCCATCGTCTTCTTCGAAAAGGAAATTATGCGGAAAGAGTTGGTGCTGGAGCTCCAGTGTATCTTGCTGCAGTTTTAGAATACTTGGCGGCTGCTGAGCTTGAGTTAGCCGGTAATGCTCCTAGAGATAACAAAAAGACTAGAATCATTCCAAGACATCTGCAGTTAGCCATCAGAAACGACGAGGAGTTGAATAAATTACTCTCTGGCGTCACAATTGCACAAGGTGGAGTTCTTCCCAATATCCAGGCTGTTCTCTTTCCCAAAAAGACCGAAAAGAAAGCTTAATTGCTACTTCCCCAGACTATGTTACAAAAAAGGCCCTTTTAAGGGCCAAAAATTATACGAAGAGAATGCTTAATTGCTTATATTGAGAATTTCAGCATACATTTATGCATTTACCTAGAATGGTGATGGATGATGGAAGTTACTTTTAAGTCATAAATTTCCCAAATGATTATTTGCCTCCGAAATATTTTTATCAAAGAAATGCTCCCTTAAGTATGGCATTTGTAACAGTTCTCTATTCGTTTTATTCCCAACTAAAACCAGAAGTGTGTATTTAAATTATCTGCTTTTCAGACATAAGTATGCCGTCGAATGATACCAAGTCAAACGGCAATGCTTTTCGTAAAACTTAGTTACGTCATAAGGTCATGGAAATCTTAAAATTGGTTTCTTATCTTGTTCTTGGGATATATTCAAACCAAACTGTCTTGGAATATACTTAAACCAAACAAATACAATTATAGGACACATGTATTATATTGAACTTTTATGTAAACATATGAATTTACACAGCATGCAAGTACGAATGCAATTCTCGTTTTCGTTACCAATTGCCATAAGTTCCATTTAGGCCACTTCCCTTTCGCAAAAGACTTATATTAGCATATTTTTCGATTTACAGAATTTAAATAAAGCAGAAGATAACAATAAACACAAAAATCTGAAAGATTTCAGATTTTAAATTACGTCCAAAGGCGCGTTTTTTTAACGTTTCGTGTGCTACCTTTTTTTATTAAATATCATGTACTACGTACTCAAACCATAAAATTCAGTTCAAAATCAATATCTTTAGAATTTCCGTAAGTCTCGTGCGCTGGAGATAAAAATGTTTTTTTTTTCGTACAGTGTTGCCATTGATCGCTTTGAAATCATTTAGTTTGTTAATCAGAAATTCGTTGAAATGTTACAAAACATAAAATCCATAATAAAGCAAATTTCAAATTCAAAATTAGGGCTTCCAGATGCCCATATTCGCAGTAGGATTATGTCATTCAAAATTCGATGGCTCTAGGTTTTATCACAATGCGAGAAACATGCATACATTTATGCAGATTTTTCATTTTTTAAAATTTAATGCAGAGCGATAACATTTAGTGGCAACAATTTGAAAAGTGAAACGGGCATTCAGAGTGAATCGACGCAAAATCGCGAAACGAAAGTAATAGTCCTTCGGGACTAAATCCCTTTGGACTAAAAATTTTCCTTTTTAGAAAAAGAGATCACAAGTTGAAATACAGCCATCTTTTGTTTTATGTAATATTTTAATTTTTAAAGGAATACGTTAGCTTAGAGCAATTTTGCAAGATACTTTGACTGCTTCCGATGCGTTGTAAGATACCGGAAATGTGCTCATTATACACAGTCAAGGCACATTTTTATTATAAGTAGTCAAGCAAGTGCTCAATGAAGGCAGTCAAGTGTAAGATACAAAAGATTTGCTCATTATAAGCAGTCAAATATTATCGTATTTAAAACTTTAACATCAGTCGGTCAAGATGACAGTTCCATTTTCACAGAACAGCAGGCAGATGGAAAACTGAAACGTACTGACTTGAGGATCCAAGCCAGGATGTTTTGCTTAATACATCATAAACTTTCTTCATCTGTAACAACGCATCGTCGACAGTTTATCGCACCATCGTTTAGTAAACGATCGTCACTTCTAGCACTTCCACTGCACTTCCGAAAGATGAAATGCTTCTACTTATTCTACTTATTACCCGATGCATATTTATCATGTTATTCTTGCTATTACTTTTATTTTAGGCTCTATACCCTTCTTTGAGAAATTTGTTAAGTTTGTACTAGATGTCTTAAATGCTCAGAAAATTATTTTGTATAAATTAATGGTGACTGCGTATTTTCTTAATGCCAATTAAGCTTACGAATAGTTTAGGCAAAAAATTGCTACGTTCATAAAACGGAGGAAATATATTTTCTATTTTAGTGCGTATATTGCATTACATTATCAAATGAATTATATTGTTAAAGATTTTGTCTTTATTTAGCTATTTTTAGTAGAATTGCAATAAAATTGTTTTATATCCCGTGCAATGCAGTACGAGACTTATTGGGATAGCTGCACCGGAAAAGTTAAAATACAGAAGCACGCGCATTTAATAAATAGATATCTCGTAATTGCTTTTGCTTCCCAGAAAACTCCAGCAATAAAAATTACCAGAACGCTCTCGTGCTCGATTAAAAACCTTATAAAAGCTGGAGGAAAGCATCTCAGTTCAGTTGTTTTAAGTGTTTATGAGTTGCTTACTTAGTTCTTGTTGTTGATTGTAGTGAATTCGCGGTGAGATCGGATTAGCTTTCTCTGTGTTTTGAATTGAGTTCTATTTATATTTTAGTAGTTTAAAATATCACTGCTGTGAGATATTGTGATATTGTATTAATATCTCTGAGGAAATTTCAGCATTTTATTTAATTTCTTGGGATAAGAATAAATTTTATTAACTTTTTATCAACTTGTGCATTCAATCCATTACGAACACATATGCACGTAAAAATATTTATGCGCAATGTTCTTCTTTATTGTACATGCGGCATGATGCGGTAATTACATTTTTGTAAAATCTTCTGCACTTTAAAATGTATTACTCGTACCTATGAACACATACAAAAGCCGAGGTTAAGTTCAAAAGCCGAAATGAATAAGTTTTGTTTTTATAAATCTGGAAATCAAATTTTTAAATTCAAAATAACTAAATCTGAATAATCACCTCATTTCATTAAACATATTGTTACGAAAAATTCGGCGGTTGCGCCTGTATGTAAGCTTTCCGGCATAGCACTAGGGTTGTCATAAAATATTGTATGGGAGAGTTGCCAGATTGGTGACTTTATCGCCCATTTGGCGACCAAATCGGCGATATCCCATGGTCCAATCGGGAAGCTTCTAGAATAACTTCCTGTCGAGATATTTCTCGAAACGTGTGGAACCTAAGGAAAAGCTATATAAACCCCTGCTTACTGTGAGTGCTAAGCTACGCGAGAGTTTTGAGAACGGAAAGCGATCGAGATAGTGCTTTGCCGTGAAGCTACCTTTACAGTATAGCTTGACAGTGTATTGGTGATTGTTCCACGGTGTTTATTATAACTTTAGTGTTGCCGTGAAGCTGCCTTTACAGCTACAGCCTGAAGCTGTGTTGCTGATTGTTTCAGCGTATTTATTGTAGATTTACGACGCTTTTAAAGGTAATTTTGGAACTGTGCTGTAAATAGTGATTCTTGTAAATAAATTGTGCTTTTTATTGTTCTGCATCGTGTTTTCATCGGATACTCTCAAATCCACGAACCCGTATAGCGCAACAATATTAAATGTCTTATCTTCATATTTTTGATTACGCATAAAGAAAACAATATTATTTTCTTTATCCCAGAGGAGATTTGTTTATTAAACTTACATTTAAAGCGTCTAGATTTTATATAATTATATTTTATAAAAAAAAATAGTTATTTGGATTATTTTCCTTTACTTAATTGATTCCAAATTCCAAAGAATGAAACGGCTTGACTGAGAAAAGGGATGGCTTCACGGAGTATTCTTTCTCAAACACTGACTCAGATATTTGCCTGAGAATTCCTTGTATTTATCACTTAGAGAACAGGGCTTTTTGGTGTATTTTCGTAAAACCTATATTACTTTTGAGTAAAACATCAGGCATTTATAAAGTAAGATTCTGTCACATCTTCTTTTGTACTTTAAGTATAAAATTTAGAACAGTAAAGTTTTCGGTTGTGTTTTCATGAACTAAATTTTGTTTTCCTTTACTACTGTTTCCATTATATGTTCATGAATGAAATATAATTTATCTAAATACTTTACTATAAACTACACTTTAAAAGTATGGCATAATAAGGGAAATAATCTTTTTATGACAATGCTTATTAATTTTGAGTAGCATGCCCTATACCTCTGAAGACCTTAAAAAACCAAGCAAGCTTCTTAGTCAACAAGTTGGTGATAGTTAGCTTCCTTTTTATTGTACGCACAGAAGGCAACAGAGCTAACAGAAAGCAAGAAGCCTAAGCCAAAGCAAGAACATTTTCTTTAATGACTTTTTATCACAAAAAAATAATAATTTTATCTTCGCTCACGTAAACCTGGACTCATAAAACAGTTTGTAAAGACACTGAAAGAGCGTAAATATCTCTGCGTTCCCTTATTTTCCTACTTGAAACTGAGTTTACGGCAACTGAGTTATTTGCATTCCGCCGTCCATTAGAATATTAGTGTTGGATGACAGCCTTGAACTTGTCATGAATGAAGTTGAAAATGAAACGTGAATTGTCAAGAAATATTTGACTACCAATTTTGGGGGACGGATATAAGGATTTGGGGGGGGGGGGA
>KK113858.1:146332-160846 GCA_000611955.2 Stegodyphus mimosarum
AATAGGATAACTACAACGATGGCCGGAGGTGCTGCAAAACTTCAAATTTCAATAAGTGTATGCCTTTGCCTTTCAAATTCATGCCAGAACTTTTTCAAAAAATCTTCTTTGTTCAGAAAGTGCCAAGTAATTAGAACTTTTATACCAGCCTAGACGGGAAAGTGGTTAGTAATTCTGACTGTCGTACCGAAGGGCCGGGGTTTGAATCCCGGAAGAAGGTATGGATGCAATGTGTCCTTTCCTTCATAGCAGGTGACGGTAGTCTACCTATTAGGTGCTTCCATAGTAAACAAAACTGCCGCTTCCCGCCTTAGTAGTCGCGAACACCTATAAACAGCTAGAGCTCGCTATTGGGGCTGGAAAAAATAGAGCTTTTGTTGAAAAGACATCAAAAAAGAACAAAAAATACTCGGATTATTAAAATGCTAATATGAACGCGCGGTACTACTGAAACTGTTAGCATTATAAAAAGGTAGAGCAACAAAAAGTGTTTTATTAACAAATAATAAAAAAGTGGGAAATTTTTTGCTAAGGCGTTTCCTTACATAAGCAACTACATTTTAATATAATATACAAAAAGAAATCTTTACGTATAAAGTATTTTCTATTGAAGTAGTTTTATTGACACTACTTTTTCGCTAGTCAGTTGAATAAATTATATAAGTAGTTAAAAAGCTATACGAACTTAAATCTCAAAACTTATTTTCTCGAATAAATTCCAGAATGTATTAAGCATGATTTAAATCCCGATAATAAAAGAAGGCGTTATCTTTGTTGTTGCGAAGCTCAGTTTCTTTAGATTGGCAACAAATACACTATTATGCTAAGTTTCAAATGTAAACAAATATGGCTGCCATGGGAAAAATGATAGGCTTAGTTTAAATTGTTAATAATTCTACAAATCTCGCATGCAGATTTAATAAAGGCAAAAAAACCTAAAGCAAAAAATACCCAATTTACCAACAATTGATTGAATTATGTTGTTCTTATATTCCTGTTAAAGGTTTTTGTGCCTTTGGTAAATCTGTATGCAAGATTTGTAGAATTACCAAAAATTTAAAAGTTGTTTAAGTTCGGCTAAGCCTAATCTATACTTTTGGTGCGGCCGATTGCAACCAAAATAGGAGGTGTGCATCTACATGTTATAGCAGTCTGATATACAAAATTTCAACGTTCTGAGGCTACTCGTTTTTTAATTATGTGAAATACATTCATACATACGTAGGTACGTACGTACGCACAGACGTCACGAAAAAAATCTTTTCAATATCCATTTTAAATCAGATTTATAATTTTTTGGGGAAAAAAAGAGTCCTGTATCCTGTCCTTACGTAGGGATGTCACGGAAAAACATAGCTAAATTGCATTCGATAGCTGTCAAAATGGGTATTTTCGTTGAAATATGATACCCGAAATTTTTAGCGATTACAATACCTACTTTTTTCTTCTTGCAAGGAAATAAAAATTGAAAAATACAGAAAAACGTAAAACACCAAATACGGTTAAAGTAATTAAAAAAATTTTTTACAACTAAAATTACAGTTTCTACGCAAAAAGAAGCAGTTCAGCCAGCGGGCATGAAGGCAGACTTTTTGTTGTACAAAACTGAAAGTTTACTCCAGAATGTATTAGGCATAATTTAATTCGCAATAATAAAAGGAGATGTTACTTTGTTGAGAAGCTTAGTTTCTCTAAATTGGCTACAAATCCATTATTCTGCTAAGTTTCAAATGTAAACAAATACGGCTGCTATGGTAAAAAATTAGGCTTAACTGCGCTGAAAAAACTTTTAAATTGTTGATGGTTCTATAACTATTACATGCATGTTAACTAAAGGCATAAAAAACTTTAATTGGAAGATTAGAACAACATAATTCAATAATTTTAAAGCAAAAAAAGAACAATTTACAAACATATAAGGACAAAGAAACTGAACTCACTGAGGCGTGTAACAGAAGGGATATATATATATATAAAACCATTTATGATGATAAAACGAATTTAGAAATAATGACCAGCAGGAAATGATGTTGTAAAATGCTGAGAAGCCAATCCATACTGAATAAGAAATTTGGCAGTCGAGGCGAATTAAATCTTCATTTTATTTTCAGTAAACATATTGCGGCCGCAAACAACTTGGCACATTATTTGTGCCTATTTCAAGAGGTTTACATTTTTTACAACTTTTCAGCAAGAAGAAAGCAGCAGACAGCAGTCCAAATAGGCCGAAGAGTAGCGAACAAGTGCATTACGTTCAGGATGAAACCTTAATTCAGATTGAGATAGTTTTGGATTCTCAATGCATTTTGCTTGAATAGTTAAATACTTCTGTAAAATTATTATTGGTTGCTTGAGTTTTAGTTCCATTTATATCATCAGAATTATGTAAGAGTCGTATGATATGGATTAATCTAGAAATGACGCAATGACGCAATGCAGAGAGAGGTTACTATTTTTAGAACTGAGAAGGGAAATTCACGTTGCTAATTTAATCTTTTACATATTTATATATATGTGTGTGTATGTGAGATGATTTCAATGAGCATAGAAGGAGGAATTAGCTTGCAGTCGTCGTAGCTGAGAGTGAAGGCTTACAGATGAAGATTACAAAACATGAACAATTTCCAGTCTTTATTTTCACACATATAAAATCCTCTTCATAGATGTTCATCCAATCATAATGAAATCCGATACATTTCTATCATTTAATCATAATGAAAGATAATAAATTGCTATTTACATTGGATCTTAGAATCAAGACGCAGGCACTTGAGACGGAAAGCAAAGCGAGGAGTTATTAGCAAGGTGGAAACTAGCAGAAGAGAATGACGTAGATAGATACTTAGATACTCAGGTGGTTATACTGAGTCCCTACTGCATAATAGCAGTACTTCCCCGTAACCGTAGAGACTTCCCGTAGGACTTGACGTTCAGGGGTGGATCCAGAAGTAGGAGAAACATCAGGAGGAGTTCGTTCGTTCGTTCGGTACTGTTATGACCGGGATGTCTCCAATGAAAGAGAGGCTCTATAACTTCATTACTTGCCCATCATATTAACTTACATTCTCTTTCCTTTTTAGATTCAATATGGCTGAACGTTTCATCAATGTAAGCTGTTAAGTGGCAGAATGTTTCATCAATGTACGCTGTTAAGTGACAGAATGTTTCTTCAATGTACGCTGTTAAGTAATTGTGATTTTGGGGATCCCCTTCTTGTAGAACAACGGTATGAAAAATTTTATTCTCATTTTGAACAACACCTCCACCACCTAATGTATATTGTTACTAGTTCTATTTACCTTTAATAAATGAAATATTTAATTGAACTTAACTTGTATGTTTTCACTTATAATTTAGAACACTGGACCCAATAAATTTAATTAAAACTTGAACGGGTTAATAACCAAATTTAAACACAACGCATTGCTGATACTTTCTGTTGGCGTATTATCTGGTACTATTTACTGTTCTTTTGAATACACAGGTTTTACAGTCTAAATGTTGTTTTATCTTGTCTGTCACACAATTTTACACCCATGCAGTATTTATTATAGTGATATGATTTAAAGTTGTTTATTTATATTCTCGACTTTCATGTGTTATTGAACATTAAAAACTTTAAGTTAGAGAAAAACTCCAACACTGTAACAGGTTCCGCAAATTTAGCTGTTAAATAAAAGGGTGGAACTCCCCACGTTTATGAATTTATATTTTTAAAGAACATGTCATTTCTAATAATTCATACATACAAAAGTGATTACAGAATTAAAATTAAAGTCCAAATTGTATTACGTCATTTTAGCGAAAGTTTTCGGATTCTCTGTTCGAGGATGTCATGTAGTTTTTATTATTTCTTTGTATAGATAATAACATTCATTTTCCTAATTGTGAAAAAGGATGAGATGATTCCTTTAATGCGATAAACAAGTATTTCTCCTGCCAACAACTATCGCATCATGTCTTATAAAGTACTAGGAAGATAGAAAAAAGAATTAAAACTATTGAAAAAGAGCTAGGAAAATAAAATGAATCACCTGCCTGTTCGTCATGTGCGGCTATCAGTCTACGTCTAATGTCACATTAAACTTCAGCGTAATATATCTTTTGTACATGTCACAAAGTACAGGGCGTTTTCCCATCAGTTTCTCAGACTTTTGGGGAGGAAAATCCTTAAAAGTTTTCCTATTAGAAAGATCTTTGTCACAGGCGGGGTTTCCTGAAAAAAAAGCATTCTGTCAATTTTGGTCTATCAGCTAACAAAATATTGCACTATATCTTAAGGATAAACCAAATTAGTTATCTAATTCCATTTGATCAACGTGTTAACCTTCTTAGTTCTGAATAATCATCTCCACAAGTAAGCAAGAGATTAATTAAATCAGTTATATAGTAAAAAGGATAAAACTTAACTAAACGTTTTATCAGATTACACCCAGCAATTTACAATTCAAAATTTACAAGCAACAGCTAGTTTTCGGTATAGAAGAAAGCAATAGAATACAAAATCTAATTTTCACTTTTTAAAATAAACAATGGGGATTCTAATTCCTCATTCTTTTCGACAAAGGGGATTCTAATTTCTATGCTTTAACAGCTAAAACATTCACTCAACAATTCTCATATTGGCTAGCTAATAGAATTTTCGTCTCGGACTAGCAAACACTAGGAATGGGTGCTAGAGTACTCTCTCTCTCTAAGTTATAATTTCGCTCAAATTCAGTCTAATTTGCAGTCTGGTACGACTGAATGAAAACCCGAAGGTATAGAAAAGAATTAATGCGAACGATTTAGTTGCAATAAACCTCAATATTTTTTTTATCGCATGTGACACAAATGTATACTGCGCAAAAACAAATGGGGCAGTTCTTTATCTCCCTCTCTACTGGGCCGATTGACGAAATTCAACTTGCGTTTTCAATGTCTCGAAAGCGCGACTTAGGATATGCATTAGATTTACACATAGCAGTGTTCTAATACAGGTATTTTGACATAAAATCAGACTTATTCTGAAAGGATATACAATTTTTCCCGTATTTCGATTCCACGACTCGAATTATACCGAACTGCCAAGTTTTGTAAAAATCGCAAAAGTATTTTTTTAAACATTCGCTCTTAAAATTTTAGCTTCTCAATCTTAGTCTCTTTTTCATTAAACTTACTAGATTCTTTCTTAAATAATTCGAAATTTGGGCTCAATCCAAATATAATTCCCACATTTTTTTCTATGATTTCTCTTTAAAATTTGCATTTTTAAATAATTTTTATAACTTTTTTGAAACGATTTTTGTATTATAACCTATAAAATTTTTAACATCATCTTAAAGCAGACGTATTTACTTGCAAAACATTAGAGTTTTTTATTCAAAATTCCCTAAGATATGCATGAATTTACACACTGGCGTGTTTTGAAACTTGACATATTCGTTAGAAGCGATAATAACGCCCAATGTGGGTTTGTTAAAATTATTTGAAAGTAATGAACGTGATCTTTTTTTCACTCGTATGCAATAAAAAAAGGAAAGGAAAACAGGTTGCTATAAATTAAGAAGCTCGCCAAGTGAATTATTCTTCGCTCAAAATGAAAAGATGCGCCAATATAAATTTGTAAATGCCGCACCAAGTTTTACAAAATTTAATATTTAAGCATAATTGGAGTTGCAGAACCGAAATATGAAAACAAATGGCATGTCATTTCAGAAAAAGTCCGATTTTGTGTCAAAATATCTCTATTAAAACAATGCTATACATAAATCTAAAACATATCCTAATTCGAGCTTTTGAGATATGAAAACCGCAATTTGAATTTCATCAATCGGTCCAGTAGAACGGGAGATATAGAACTGTTCCCTTTTTTTTTGAGGGGGGGCCGTAGTGTACATATTTGCAAATAACCGTTTGTAAGCCTACTATTAATCTGCTATCTAGCTATCTAACTCTTTATTGTAAAAGGTCTAGCCTTTTTCTTAAATGCTTATTTTAACAACAAGTTATTAACTTATGGACTAGATTTCTGCAACAACAGGCGAATGAGACCCATTATTAACCAGTTTCATTAACCAGCAAAACTAACGTACATTAAATACCGACCTAAAAGCTATAATTCGTGTATAATTCTCACGAACAATGCAAATATAAGTATCTATTATGTCTTAAATATTAAAAAGCGAAGAAACCAAACGGCTAGTTGTTTAAATAATATTTATTTCTATCTGTGTTTCTTAACATGTAGTGAAGTAAATATAATTGCTAGCTCAGAGCAGCAGAAACAAGGGGCTCAGTAGAGTGAAATAATATGCTCTCTGTCATGTACGCTACTTGGACCTATTTATGAGCCAGGTTAACAGCAGGGCTACGAACATACCAAAAGAAATTACAACTGCAATGCGTATTACCTTCCAGTCAGATTCTCACTAACTTTCTTTTCTTAAGATGCAAATAGCAAGACGCTCGTTGCGTCCTCTTAAAAGCCGGATAAACTTGTATCGTCAGGGAAAATCGAAGTTAAAATGAGAACCAAGACCATGTAAAGCTTAAAAAAAATTTTATTCAAAGCCTTGCAGTATTACAAAAGATTTATTTCCATTTCTTCCCAGGTAATAAGTTTCATTTTGTACTATGAAAATAGTACAAAATTGATTAATTCAGAATTAGATCACAATGGCTACATTACAACATTTATATTTGTAGTTACTGAGTATATTTCTCAGTTTCTCATTATATCCATAAGACAGCAGTTATTCTAATGCTTATGGTTAATAGCGCAATCATTTTACTTTACAGTCAGAGAACATCTTTGAATTTTCCCAATTTTTTAAATTCCGATATTTCATAGCTTTTACAACAGTGCAAATCTGAGTCTATACTGGTTTTCGAAGATAGTATGTTATACCTTCTCTACAGGGTGTATCAGTACAGCGGTGACAAACTTTCAGGACAGATAGAGTAAGTACACTTAGACGATGGGAAATCACATATCAAAGCATGGTCGGAAATGCTTTCCCGGCACGGTAGTGACGACACGAATGTAAAGAAAGAAAGGACACGAACGGGGTGAGAAAATATGTTTATTATTCGGAGTACTAGGCGTAATCTCGAACACCTTCTTTAATGACGACCATTGTTGGTTTTTGTTCTTATTTGTAGGTTTTTGCTTTACTGAGCATAATAAAACATATTTTTTATCACTATTTTTGTCCTTCCTGTTTTGCGTTTTGTATCATCATTACCGCGCCAGAAATACGCTTCCGTGACCATGCATTGCTATAAGATCACCTGTCGTCTAGGTGTACTTCTATCTCTCCTGAAAGTTCGTCATCGCTGTACTGATACACCCTGTATAGCCATCAAGTTACCTGTATTTATCACATCACATAATAGCAATGGCCATAATGCAAAAATGCTAGTATTAATACAAATATTAACCCTTATTTCCTGAGTCTGTTTACATTCACTGCTGGAAAATTGTTAAGGACGAATTCGAAATTTTAATGTAGCATAACATTAAACGGGAATGAAGGCTAAGCAGAAGAAAATATTATTGCCACACTATCGAAAAAAATATTATTGCAGGAGAAAGACTTATTGTCATCGGACATTTAAATAAAAGAAAAGGGTTGCTCAGAAAAAAAAAATAATAAATGTTGCTCAGAAACATGCAGATGATTTTGAAACATCCATTAGTAAAATATTGTTCTTTTGATGCTGTGTATGTGATATGGAAATATAAATTGAATGACAGCAGCACCTGTTCAGCCACTTGATGCCATTCCCCTGTTATTGCATGTGTTTTTGTTCGTTGAAAAACATTTTTAACTAGCAAGTCGCCTCCTCAGGGCATTCCAGACCGATTCAGTAGGGCTTAGATCTAGAGAATATGCTGGCTGTATATAATGATGTTTATTCTTGCTGTCTAGCGAATCCTGAACTGTCAATTTCGATGCCATGGTGTGTTGTCCTCCATGAAAAGAAATTTATCACCAAAAGCACTATGAAAAGGCGAATGTCAGACACAGGAACTTAATAAATCGATCATTGGCCGGTCATAATCCCAGTTGAAACCGCATGTAGGAGCATGCGGCCATTAATCATGATGCCGGGCCATATCTTGATACTGCATCTGGGATATCTATATCTTTTCTGGAAGATAAGCACTACCACTCTCACGATAAATCAGTTGATGTCTATAGTCCGAACACAGACAGAACATGCTCTCATCTTCTCAGATGACTACGCAAGCCAGACCTGTTCAGTCCGATTGCAATACTCGCTACACCATTGCAAAAGGGCAGTACGGTGCTGTCTGGACAATGAGACACATACAACAGGTCCCCAGGCATATAGTCCTTCTTCTCCCATACATTTTTCCCAAATAGGCTACAGTTTTCAGGAGGATCAGCTGTCTTGTAGAAAACCCATTCACCACCGTGAAGAAACTCATTCACAACTCATTTATTCGCCAGTGTTCATTCGCCAGCTTGCGCTATGGTGCGCCGGTTTCTTTTGCCGATAGGGCAATGTACCTGTCTCCTACAGGAGTCGTACATCTAATACAACCTCCCCTTCTACGCTGGCCAGCTGTTTTAAATAATTTTCACAGCCATGGAAGAACGTTGTGGTCGGTGTTAAGCTCCCTGGAAACATCCGCTTAACTTCGCAATTCTTCAGTCTTTCCAATGATACGCCCAAGCGTAAAATCATCTAAGTGATATCGAGAAGACATGCTTAAACTTTCAAGATTGTCAATGAAATCTTTCCTATAAACTTTCATTTAATACAGCAACAGTCTACAGGCTTCAAATCTTTTAAATCTTTTGTAATGCCCCATAGCACTGATGAAAAAAAAAAGATTTATTATATGCAATGGTTTTCTAAAGTGTATGTATGTGACTATATATACAGAATGCTGATACAGTGCTGATATATATTTATCAGCACTGTATATATATATATACATAAATAATTTCCCAAGTAACTTACGAGCTAATGGTCTGATGTAAAGTGCAATGTGAAAAGCGAGCGTTGAAAATTTGAAGAAGAAAAGGAAGAGACGGAATTACGTTGGAGATTTGAGCAATGAACTTCGGGAGAAAGGATATCGTCACAAATGATGATATTTTTCAGCTGATGGTATTTTATTTTTAATAAAATACTAAAAGAATTGTCCAAAAGTTTACATTTGTGGAGTTTCCAGACTAATGCCTGAATGGACAGTGGATTAACAGACGAATCCATATAACCCGCTATAGCTTATATCAAGAGAAAACAAAAATCAGTTGCATGTCGTGGTCTTTTCAAGAAATACTACATCAAAAGAGACCTTGGATCCATCGACGTCTTCTATCAGCTTAACACGTTATGGACAGGCGAGGAAATGAAAGTTTTTCATACGCGGACCTCTCTTTACTCTATCGTGCACTTCTAATTTTCCACATTTTGCTTCCTTTTGTTTGTGGTTGCTATGGATAATAGTTTAATCCACCCTTAGCAGATGCCTAGCAGTGTAATTTATCCATTTCAACTGAGATTACTGTCAGTTAAATCGTGTTGCCAGAGATTATGATCATTTTAGGAGAGTTGTTTATTTTGAAGGAGTAGGGACGACAAAAATAACTAACTTTTCGCAACTAAAATGAGAAATGAAAAATCAGGAAGTGCTTTGGACAGAGTTATTAATTTCGTGAAAAGATTATATAAAAGTGAATCACTTTATACTTATCTGAGAAACATTGAACACAAAACAGCTTTCCATATAAACGCTCAATAGAATAAAGAGTACAATTTGTTTTTCCTTTAGTTAATTTATTTATACATGCACAAACCAAATGGGTAAAAAATAAAATTTAAATTTATTTTTTCCATTTTGCTGGCAATTTTTTCATGAATATTAAATGACACTTTTAATTTATTTAATAATACCTCAGTTGTAGAATACATTAGTAAATTCAAAAGAATTTCCAAAGGCAAAGTGCCATTAAATCTACTGCAAAACATAAGTTCCCAAGTAATTTTGCTTCTTCGTTTATTTTAAGATAGCTAGAATTCACAG
Source organism: Stegodyphus mimosarum (assembly GCA_000611955.2). Taxonomy (NCBI): domain Eukaryota; kingdom Metazoa; phylum Arthropoda; class Arachnida; order Araneae; family Eresidae; genus Stegodyphus; species Stegodyphus mimosarum. Next base: position 156,378 of record KK113858.1, read on the forward strand.
TTGCGTTTTATGTAAGCTAACCAAAAATTGTGTTAATTACAAAAGGAATTTTTTCTTAGTTCTTTATACTTTTAAGCACATGTAAGGCTATTTTCTATCCATGAAGCTTTGTCCATTATAGAGAGTAGAATTTTTTTTCCAGCTTAAAATGAATAAAATTTTCAGGAATTACCAAAAACGCTATACAAATATTTGCAAACTGAGATTTTTTTTTTTTTTTTTTGCTACAAAAGGAAAACACGTATATAAACATTGCGAACTGCTTAAGGGATTGGGAAAGGGGCTAAAACTTTTCTGTACATACTGAAAGGAACCATTTGTTTTCCATGCTAAACTTTTAAATTCACCTCTTAAGGAACACGTGATCTTTACTAGAAGGGAAATTCCTAGCAGTTTAAAATACTTGAGTCTGGGTATTGTGTATTAGACTTATACGCGGGCATAATATAATACTGGTAAGTCAAAACCTTTGTCACAAAATTTAACTTTTTACTTCTGAAATGGAAGTGAAAGGAAGATTCTTACTGACATTTTCTTATGATCCGAAAGCTGCTTATAAAAAGTTTCCATCGCTCAGGGTATTTACGTAATCGCATAAGAGAAAGCGGCAATAACAGTAGTAGCCATGAAAGAAAGTAATTTTATATAAATCTAAAAAAAGTCTGAAAGTTTTCAGATTTTACACTACGCCCAAATAGACTTTTTTAACGTTTCATGTGTTACCTTTATTTATTAAATAGCATATGCTTCGCAATTGAACCATAAAATTCAATTCAACAGCAGTATCGGAAAATAATTTTACAATTGAGCATATCTTTAGAATTTCCTATACACATTCCTGCACGCTGGAGATGAAAATGTTTCTTTTCGTACAGTGTTGCCATTGCTCACTTCGAAATCGTTGAGTTTCTTAATAAAAAATTCGTTAAAGTGTTACGAAATATGAAATCGGTAATAAAACAAATTCCAAATTAGCACTTTTAGATACCCATATTCAGTGGAAAGTTACGTTATTCAAAATTTGATGGCTTTAGATATAGTTGTTTTATCACAATACGAGAAACATATATATATATATATTTATGCAGATTCTTCATTATTTAATTTCTTTAAATATAACACAGGGCTCTAATTAAAACGTGGTTTGAAGCTGTCTGAGAGGTGTGTTGTAAATCTACAGCGACTATTTGGAGACTTACAAGCATCTTCAACTGACGGGCACTTAAGCCTGACCGGATCATATTGTTTACACTTTGTTGCAACTGCATTTGAAGCTTTTTTGGATTAAAAACCGTGTAATGTGCCCTATTTTTAAGCGATTCGTGCGAGTAGTTGCTTTATTCACTGTTTCTTCAGTATTCAAGCTCAGCAACTGCAAGGAACCCAGTTTTTCTTTTTTATCAACCTGTGAAAAGATAATTATATCTATCCCGGAAGTACGATAAGGATCTTTCATATTTTGAGGTAACTGGGAAATGTTTTCTTCATACCAGATTGTTATGGAACCTATACTGCGTATTCAGTGATAAGAACATAATACTCTGTAAAGAAAGTAATCAATTTTATTCAAATATTATATTCTAATTTATTGAATTGACTGCTATATCCGACAGCCTCCTAAAGCTCGATTTTTGTTGCTCTATTTTCACTATATTTATTAATATAATGTTAATGTTTAAATGAATTATAAACATTTGAATATATATAGGTATTTTGAAAGAAAACATTTTAGAAAAGCATTTTAAAAGAGATTTTATCATCAGAATTATACAGTGTTTTATATGATATTCTATTAAGAGTTATTTTCTCTCAATTGAAAATTTTGTGAATTATTGTTCTTTAAGTAAGGAACTTGTGATCTTCAGTTTTAAAACTTTAGAATTTTTGGATTGCGTTTGCGTTTGTGATTTTTGTGATGAAGTTTTGATTTTTCTTAAATGTATTGCCTAGCCGCAGATTAACAAATATTCGTATTCCTTATGTTTTAATGATGATTTATACTAAAAATAAGACTACGGAATCTGAGGAATATGTTAATGAGAATAATGTAGCTGGAGAAATTAATGAGGAGGATAAAAAATGGTAGAGGATGATGATGTGGAAATTAAAGAGAGTCAGACTTTAGAGAATAAGGCCGGGAGAAGAAAATGATAGGAGAATAGAGTAATAGATTGAGTGATGAAATATTGGATGACACTTTGGGTTCAACTGACGGAATTTCGAGTGCGGAATTTTGAGTCGTGCGGGATCTCGATGTAGCAAGGCTTTCTGGATATAAGAAAGGAGTTCCAAAGTCAACTATTGATGGTATGACAACATGTTTAGACCGAATTACTGATCTGGCGGTGTCACATAATTTAAATTTAATTGAAGCTGATGTTATTCGCACTGGATATAATCAAATGAGTGAGATTAAAGAAGAATTGAGTTGTATAAGGGAATTATTGACTGATGGAACTGGTAAAGAGAATTTCGTCTAAGAATGATATATATGATAAATCGGATAAACCTGCTCCAAATAGAGATAATGAAATAATTATAAAACCTATTTCTCCAGATATTGATGCATTTGATGAATTCGCTTCTGTTATGAAGCCAGATGATGTTAATATTAATGTGACTCACTCGTACCACAGGAGAAATGGTGACTTTGTTGTGCCCGTGGCTGATCGTAATGAAGCAGCGAAACTGAAAAAAATGTGTTCATCAAAATGAAATTGAGAAATGCGTAAGGGTGAAAAGTAAAAAATTTATTGTACCGAAAATTATTGTCTATAACATATCAGACTTTGTGCATAATAACGACCTGATTGACAAACTTAAGATCAACTGCAATTGCTCAGGAGAGTGTGTGCGATTTTTATTTTATACAGGTAAAGATCAAGAAAATGGAACAGCCCATAGGGTTTTTGCAATTAACTCTGATTGTCAAGTCTTGGATTCTAATTAGATTACTGATAGGATGGAAATCCTACTCAGTGAGACTCTTTATACAGCCAATGCATTGTTTTAAGTGCCTTCAATATGGTCACCTAAAGAAAAATTGTCGAAATTAATTTAAATGTAATAAATGTGCCGGTTCATATGAAAAAGGACATTGTTTAGAGAATTTTCCCTGCTGCGATAATTGTAGGTCCTCAAACAGAAAATTTGAAACTAATTATGATTATAAAAATGAAGCATTCTCAAAGGATTGCCCAGTTTACAAGAAAAAAATTAAATTTATTTTGGATCATCTAACGATTCCATGGTCAAGGACTTGTTAATATCACTTTGCGGCAGGGAAATTTATTGTATTTTTGCGTGATTCGCTCCCTGCCATTATTTGCATTTTATTTATTCTGCGTATCTTTTTCCTGGATACTGAAAGTGAATGATTGTTTTAACTGTAAATATTGTTTTTACCTACACTTCTGGGGGTTTATTAACTTCATACTTTACGTATTGAATTTTAGAAATATGATTTTATTTTACATAATTTTAACTATGAAGATTTTAAACGTCAACTTGAATCATTGCGCTGCCGCAGCATGCCGCCTCTCTGTTATAAAAAACATTGGTAGAGGCATTGATTTGATATCCATACAAGAGCCCTATTATGTGAAGAATAATTTGGCATATGTGGATCCAGAGTGGAGTTTAATAAATGCTCACGTTGGGAGGACAGCTATTTATGTTTTAAATAGAAATTTAGATTTTATAGTGGATGTTGTTGAAGATAATATTATTGCCATATATGTAATTACTTCGAACAATAAATTTGGAGTCTTATCCACCTACTTCTCACCGGCTGAAGATTTGAATATTCATCTTGCCAGACTGGAAGAGTTAAGAATAGGTACAAGGATTTTATTATTGCTGCCGATTTTAATGCTAGACATTATAATTGGGGAGCAAACAACGTGGATGCACGAGGTTTCTTACTTAATGACTTCATTATACGACATGATTTGGTTTTAGATAATAAAGAAGATTCTTCTCCTACTTTTCTGCCTCCGGTGGTATTCGGTTGGACGGACATAGTGTTATGTAGCGATTTTAGTTAAGTTTAGAATTATGGATTAATATGTAGTTAATTGCAGTTTATTTGTTAATTAATTATTGAGTGAGTAAAATTATATGTATTAATTTATGCTTATTCTAAATTTTTCTTCACGAGTTGTATTGTTTACGTCATTGAATCAATTATTTTTATACGAGTTAAACAGAGTTCTCACTCTTACGTTACGCGTTCGATAGTAATAGCTTTCGGGAAAAGGAGACAATGGGAAATCGGTTGTTTCTGTGTAATATTTGAAATTTAAAAATACTTCCTTTTTATTCACATGGATGAAATTTATACCTCTTAAAGAGAAAAAATTTAGCCTTCTTATGAATCTACTTTCATGACTGTACGTCGCCCCGTTGGAGAATTATGCCCATTTAATTGCTAAAATTGTTGAATTTCGTGTCTAAAAATTTATTCTGCT